>JAKLMY010000055.1:0-134709 GCA_022814645.1 Ganoderma meredithae | reverse complement strand
ATGGTGTGTCTCCGCTTCAGTCCATATTATGCTGCTCGCTGACGGCACTGACGGTCGACGGCGTATTCACAGGTCAAAGTACAGCGGATCGCGTACCTCCAGTTCCACGCGGACATGTTCAGCACGCTCGTTGCGGTCAATTTTCTCGTGTACTTGTACTCGACACGCGTACGAAGAAAGAACCCGTAGCCACCATCTGCGCGATGCCCCCCCCCATCACAACCCCCGTCCCCATCCCAGCCTTTCGTGGTCGACACAGCGGCGTCGTACCGCCACTTTGATACTCGCAGTCGGCGCTGCAGTAGTCCTCGTCCCGTACACGGGCCGCGAGCTGGCCACCTGGACCATATTCGAATGCAGGGGTTGGCATCCTCGGCAATATCAATGTGCAGACTGTTCCTCTCACCCATTGCATCGTCGATGGCATGTCTGGACACGGGGGCGGGCCTGCATGGAGCGGTCTTTTCGGCCTTCCTGCTACTAGTTAAGTTCAGGTATGTCGCCCTGTATCGCCTGTATTCTCCGGCGTCAGTCGACCGTGGCGGGCTTCGAATGCTGATTGGGCGGAGGCAAAGTTTTGTAGATTGGACCCGGCTGTTTTGTAATCGAACTTCCCCTGGACGTAGAGATCAAGACCGGTCCATCCTGTTTGCCTTGCAAGGCCAGTTGAGCGAGGACGGCCGATCCGAGCGGTCGCGGAAATTGCGTGTTCATCGCGCCTACGTTAGGGTATACAGTCTCTCCTGAACAGCGTAAGGCTCGCGATCGAGCGTGCCGGCTGCTGCTTTTGCGGGCTGCTGATGTTCAATGTAGCGCTTTGTGCGTGTTTTCACCGGCTCCGGATGACTTACAGTTCGCCGTCGGGGTTTCGGCGGGATTTCGTGGGGGGATGGAGGGGCTGCTGCTGTACGCGCGTCTTTCTTTGCGCCGTGCTATCTGTCTAACCAGCCGTACGGGGCTGTTACTGCCTTATACCAACATGAGGCGCAGTATTCGAGCCTGAGGTATAGTTTCCTAGGGATTTTCGAGGCTGCAATCACAGGCCACTTGGTCAACTCAGTCTGTGCTCCTGCGATCCAATGTCATTCGCAACGTCCGCAGAGTTGACTGAGAGGGGGGCACTGTCGAACTCTATCGTCAGATGAGTCCTTGAGCGGTGGGTTAGACTCTTCGACATGATGCTAACAGATGACGAGAATGGCACGCAGAATTCCTAGCCTTGTTCCTGTCGACTGATTCTACCACTGTGACTGGACAGGGATAGGCGAGCCAAAAACATGATATGACGTATGTATGGCCCACTCCCCTCATTGTGATGCTCAATTCTTTATCCTATGATCAACTTGATCCTGACTTGCATCCAGGAGTGCATAACACAGGTTAGTATTCCGCTGCGGCAGGGGGGGAACATTGAACAATGAGAGCGCTGGTGACAACAGGGCCAGTCCGACGACGATGCGTGCGCACATAAGCGTCCTATGTCCATCCTATATTCCCTCTTGCATGCTGACCATCTTTCGAACTTTCTCTGTAATCAGTAGCGCTGACGTACGTCACAGAGACACGAGGCCCTCGCCCCCCATTGCACAAGCTAGGCGTCGATGCCCAGATAACTCAAAGTTCCGTTGGAGTGCGCTAGGGGTTTGATCATGCGTACGAGCATCCGTCAAACGTTGAACGGCGTCTTTTTTTCTGAAACGCGGAGCACAGGGACCAGTGACACAACCACCGACTTGATAGGATGCCCCCTCCTCGAGCTGCACCATTCCTCCGTATATATACATTCGGGTTCGCTATAGGTCACTATCACAATGCCAATATCGATGCCGTTAACCAAACTCCCGATCTCGTTTGTTGAGGCATGTGAGTCGTCCCATTTTAGCCTCCTGACTACTAGCCTCTGTTGGATTTCTGACGCTTCATCGAAGTGGACATCGGCAAACAATCCCGCGCTGGCGCACTGGGACTGCTTATCTACGATTACCGTGAGTCTCTCCCGGGAGGTTGGGATAAATGAGATAGCTAACTCATGTTCGCAAAGTGATTACCTTCAGTCTCGAGGTGTGTTCATGGTCTCTCTTGGCGCTGTTGCCGAAGCTTAAACTTCAAGTGTGGGGCAGGTTGATGTTGTGTGGACACAAAGCAAGCGATCACCGCTCTGCTGGCTTTATCTTTTTGTGAGTACGGCCGCCCGTGTGTGCAAAGCCGAAAATTCTTATCCTTTTGAAGAACCGGTTCTTTCCTCTCTTTTGGCTAGTTTTGGACATCAGTATGTACACGGCGCACCCTGCCTTGGTAGTTGTCACACTCATCTCTTCTTCCTACTAGTACCATTTTCTTCTACGGGAATCGTGTCCACCAAGGTATGGTTTGAGATTCGCTCTGTAGCTGCTCATCTTCAGTTGCTAAACGGACATAAGTAGACGTGCGTGGCAATTGCCCTTGCCGACAAACAGCCTTTGACCACATACCACAGATGTATTATTTACTTGGCCATTGACGACTGCGTCATCGTCATTTCAACTCTCGCTGTCCAAGGTGCGCAAAACCACACGTCCAAGTAGCTCCACCTGCTAACCTTGGTGCTGTAACAGTGATCCTCCAGTTGCGGGTAGGTCATTTCAACACACTCTCCTTCGAGCTGTAAATGCTGACCCGGCGAAGGTATACGCCCTCTACCAAAAGGGTAGGCGAATATGGCTATTTCTGACGTGCTGCTGGTTGGTGGAGGTTGCAGTGATGGCGATTTTCATTGGAATCACATTTGCTGACATCAAGGGTATGTACAAGCAGATCGGAACTAATGAGACTGTCTCATGCATTCCTTGGCAGCGTTGCCCGTCATCTCGACTAGCACAGGATGCTATTACAGTGGCATATTCTCGATTTCTGCACTCTTCTGGCTCCCGGCGTTGGTATACGAGCCGGTATTGTGTCTCATGGTCCTTTGGAAAGCGCATGAGGAGTACTGGCTGGAACGTTTCTGGCGGCAGAGCACGACTGTCCTCGACAAGGACTCAACTTCCGGGAAGCTCGTAAAGGCGTTCGCGCGCGATAGGTACGCCATCCCTCATTTCTCTGGGTCAAACACCGCTTACTATGGCCTCCCAGTATGATATACTTTCTTGGGTAGGTCGCTACCATTTCTCAGCCTCGTCAGATGCTATGACTGTCAGCACACTGACGTGCGAATCCCTCGTACGGAACCGCAGGGTTTTCATTGAGCTTTTAATCAACACCGTTATATGGTCGCATTACAACCGGTACATCAACGTCGTCGTGCCGTGCGTGTTCCTCGTCATTGACGGCGGCTTTCACGCCTATGCTGACATGCCCCCGGTGCTTAGGTGGTCCGGCGCGTTGCCTTCCATCCTCGGCTCGCGCCTCTTTCTGCGCATGCGCGAGGCGATCCTGTTCCCGGAACGATATAGTACCGATTTCTACGCTGCCTCTTCGGGAGTCGAGACCACTGTGCGCTTCACTGGGACATCTCGGCCCATGACGCAGACCGCGACGGCCGGTGGATCACGGGAAGGGCAGAGTAAGGCCTATGGAAACTCTGCTTTGTAGTTTCGTGTAGCAGCTACCAACAATGACACCTAATTCATCGAGCAGCAGGAGCGTCTACGAAGCCGCTTCCCATTTGCCCGCTATCTTGTATCTGCGCGTGCCACGATCGAGGACTCCCGGGCGAGCTATCACCGCCACGGCGATCGCAGTCAGTGGAGGAAAGGGCAGGCAACCTGCGATGGATATTTGCTCGAGTGCGAGCATCTCCAGCTACCTGCTGTCGTCCAATAACTCTATTATGACTTCTAGTACTAGTATCTCTTGTGCTCGGTGACATACATGTAGGGCTGGGAACATGACGCCACATATCACAATCCCCACCCGTATCGCATATTTACATGACCAGCGCGATCTTATCACCTGAGTCGTTGTTCTCCTGGTGTTCTCTGCCCCACTCGCTCACGTTGTGCGCCGTCGGCATCCGAATAACTTTCACCGCACCGGAGATGTCCCTGACAATCTCGTGGCGCAACGGCGAAGGCAAGTCGGTCCAGTCAGCCAAGAACCGCATGTCGAGCAACTCCAACACAAACCTCTTGTCACCCCGATACCGAAAGCAGTACTCCCGTATCGCCTTGTACGTCGCCCCGGTGGTATTTGCCCCCTCAACACAAACATCTCTGAAGTTTGGACAGGCGACCACAGAATACGCATGTGTAGAGCACGCAGACGCCGCATGAAGCCCACGAAAGACATCGATCACATCGCAGGTGTCGTCGCAGTCTCCAGGGATGCTAAGCCCCTCTAGGAGGGGGAATGTGCGAACAAATTTCTCCCAACCGGCCATGGTCCCTTGGCTTTGGTTTCCACTGACATAGAGGCAGGTCAGGGGAGACGCTCCGAAGGCCTGGACGAGATCTTCCGGGCCCTGTGCCATAGCCCGATCCCAGACAGCATGATTTCCGGAATCCAATTTGAGGACGACGTGAGAGTTATCTTTCGTGAGGTGGCCGTGGGCATGCGGCCTGCCCTGGCTGCTAGAGATGGAATATTGGTCACTGTAGACCGCTAACCAGCCTTTGGTGGCGAGACCAAGAGCAGGGATCGTGGTGTTGCGGTTTGGTGGTAACATGGCATGGATGGTATTGGTAGTCTCTTCCGAGACACTGGCCGCGATATAGATATCCGTGAAAGGCTGAATGTATACGTGAGCCAGGAAAGAGGATGTGCGGTCCATTCGGCAGTCGGTCAATTCGAAATGGCGGAGGCGTGGTAGAGGTGCGTACGTTCGGAAGGGAACGGGTCTGGCTCCTGCATGTGGCCACTCGCCTGACAGATGATGGAGCACATTCCGGGAAAGATGCAGCTCTTCCAACCGTTCGCTTGCCGCGAGAGCGTCGAGGAAGCCGTCGAGGGAGAGTGGTAAGGAGCAACCATCGATCTCCAGCATGCGAAGCTGAGCATAGAGCGAGATGTCTTGTGGTGCGACCATTGGAGACCGTAGTACGAGGACCTTCAGGGAGGGGAACCGTTCGGAGAAGATCCGGGCATCTATTCGACCGGGAGCTTCGGTCTCCCGTCCTGCCTTGACGGTAAAGTGCAATTTTTCGACAAGTTCATGGCGCAGGGCTTGGGCGATCTCGTCGACGGAGACCAGAGCAACTCGACCGCAGGCGCATGGGAAAGGGTCTTCCGGATGTTCTCACTCCTCGAGGAGCTCGATCTCGATGGGCGCCGTGTGAACGACGCCAGCGATGTCTGCGACGTCTTTCGTGGGCTCCATGCCGCATCTGCTTCCCATACCGAGTCCGGCTGTACAGTCACCTGCTCGACCCTCAGGGATCGACAGCGGGGTGGCATCGAAGGCGACATACGAGGCGATGCGCGAGTGCTTGCGGTATCGCGGCGACAAGGGTGTGGTCTTGGAGTCCCTCAAGATGAAGGCCTTGGCTGATTGGCACTCTTTCGACTACGACGTCGACGCGTTACGCCGTGGATTCACCAATGGCATATCTGACGTGGTGAAATCCGCTGATGATGGCAAGACCATGAGCGAGGTGATGGCGGAATATCGGGCGCTCGACGACTTGGACATTTGGTACAATGGTAGGGGCGAGGTACTACTGTACTACAGGCTGGACGGACAGAGACTATCGTACCCGTTATGGAGTTTGTTCTAATGAAGTTTATCGTCAGTTAGAATTCGGAATCGCGTGGGCGACCGGCGTGCTTGGGCGCGCCATGGCCTGGCTACGGTGCACGCCGGGAGGAGGGTAGGCGACGTGAGCATCAGTTGGAAGGACGACAACGGTCGTCGTCTTTGCTGAGGCGGGAGTAGGGCTCTCGCAGTGAGGCGCCTCGAGCGGGGCAATGGTGAGGCTGGACTTGGACATGAAAACCTTGCACAACTCGGGGATGGGGTCGAAGAGGGATGTCAAGGGGAAGCAGTTCCGGGCTGGCAGAGCGTGTCACGTCCGACTCACGAAACGCGACCTCAATCCCGGGCAAGCCAGCTTGACCGAGGATATCCTTGGTGGTGTGGGCGGCAGTCACCGTATCGTAGAAAGGGAGATTCTCACGTCGTGCTTCACGCCGAGCCAGATAAGGAGCGGACAAAGTGTCGAAGGCGACGGGGCTGATTCAGGTCCATAGACGCGGCAGGAGTCGAAGAGCTCATAGATGTTCGTACCGATCTCGAGCCAGAAGCCTACAATTCGATAGCTATAGATAGAGCGCGTCTAGCAAATGAATCGCTTGCGGACCAGTGCATTCAGACCATGAAGAGCTAGAGTTGGAAATGCAGGAGGGGCTACTGCCAGGCGTGCTGTAGAAGTCCCTATGAGCGGCAGGGTAACCGTCGGATTTGCATAAGTGGGCCCGGGCTTCGTGGAGATGTGCAGGTACGACTCATACAAATTCGTGGAGGTTAAACGAGTCAGGACGGGCCGACACTGGGAAGGAACGGGGCCCAACGGTGAGTGAGTGCCACCAACGAGACGTCAAGGACAAGCAAGAAAGATAAATGGCTTACCCGTGAACCGTTTGTCGTCGCAAAGTAGAAAGCATACACGAATACGGAATCTTTAGCATGTGCTGACGGTAGACGATGAGAGTTGAATGAGAGAGTTGAATAAGAGGGAAACGGCAAGCAAGTGGGTCCCGGACCCGAGTCGCGCGCCCCGTCGGCGCGCGAGCCTCCGCGCGCGTCATCGCGGGCACGCGATTGCACGATCGTGAGAGCGCTTACACGTCGCGCGGTCCGAAGCGTCTGACACCACCGACCACCATCGCCCGACCCCGCATTTCTTGAGTTCTTCTCCCTCACCCCCCTCCACATCGCCCACCACCCACAGACACCCACTAGTACATCCTCCTCATCGTCATGTCCAAAGACCCTGTCGCCGAGAAGTCCGGGTTCCTCTGCATGTACATGTCGAACCACCCCGACACCCTCGTCTCGTACGTGCGCTACTGGGGAAAGGTCAAGGAGCAAGTCGCCACAGCGAAGCTCGTCGCGATTGATACAAATGTGTGCCGTCTCCCATTTTCAATTTCCTACTCTTCTGACATCTCGCGGACAGGGTATGAGCCTGACATACCAGCCGAAGGGGGCCACGGCGAGCAATGACGTGCGAGTGGAGTTCGACCCGCCCCTTGCCGGGTACGAGGAGGTGAAGCCGCGCCTGATGGAGATGAAGGCCGTCGCAGAGGAGCAGCTCGGCATGGTGCGTGTCTAGGATATCCTTCTTCTCGTGTGCGCCCTGTTTACCGAACACGGCGAGCGTACAGGTCAAGGCACCGCAGGTCACGTCCTTCGTGTTCCATCCACACATGTTCACCATGCTCGCCGCAGTCGGGTTTCTCGTGTACTCGACGTACGCGCCGTCCATGAAAGACACAGAGTACGCGCACCTCTTTGCGCCGGGGAACTTCGTACTCTCGTTGTTCCCACCGTGGATGACCAAGTTTGGCTGGGGGCTTGTGGCCTTCTTCCATACCTTCGAATCCCTCTACGTCGCCATGTTGTGCAGGAAGCACCAGACAGGACTCATCCTCGGGGTGAGTTAGTTGCCTGCAGTCTTATTTCCATGTTGTTCACATTACTGACGTGCATTCCGTCCTCTTTCCGTGGTTTAAGCTGCAATATTGGGGGATGGCGGCCCTCGTTGGTTTCCCGGCCATAGTTTCACTTCGCAAGCAGATACAGGAGGCACGCATCGCGAGCATTTTGAAGGGCCAGTGATCGCCGCCCGCACCACGCTGAGCAATTATCATGTTGTATTACTAGAGATGGATAATACCATACATACCCCGGAACGTTCATCGTGTTTTTGCTGATTGAGCAAGCGACTCGTCGGTGGGTGTTCCCCGTCATCGTGCTGCACAAAACCTGTCTGCTCTGAGCTCCCAGACCTATCCGCTCTGAACGGCGGCATCTTGCCACCTTACTCCAGGCTCCTCTGGCAATCCCCTACAGTACGTGTAACCTGTATTCCTGTCGAGAAATGTCCCCCTAAGATCTTTCTACGCTTTGTTGATAGCTGAATACTTCGAAGCATCCTTACCTTAAGACGAAGTGTCGTAACAGGTCCTACTACAGTATTTGAGAGACAGGAGCAGATGCAAATGGTTTGGGAGCCCCGCCATGCCAAGGGTCATGACTAAATTGGTCCAATTTGGTCGGAGGGATCAAATAAACCTAGCCCTACCACGCCCTTTTACGGAAGGCCGTCTACCGAACACGAGCGCTTACAGCGCGCAATGGCCCGCAGGGGGCCAGGGGGGGGGTCGAAAGCAGATGCATCCGGTTTCCATGCTTCTAGGAGCCATTAAGGAGAAGCACAAATATATTATGTACTATAGGGTAGTCCATTTGATAGAAATCAGAGAACCCGAGTGAAAATTCGTCCAACAGCCCGACAACGCCTCAGCCATTCTCGACCACCATGAAAGGCCCAAAACCGCAACACAGTGCATACAGATGCAATACAAAGTGAGGATGGAGGAGGGACCATAGCCGGAGGACGCATTCACCGCCTGAAAGGAAATGTTTACCTGTTTAAAACAAGCGCAAAATGAAGAAAATTAGAGGGGAACTGGGGGAGGAATTGTAATCGCAAGCTGAGGATGGATGCCCGGAGGGGTAAAGAGTTGTACAGAGAGACACGGCGGTGCGCGCGCCGCCGCGAGACCTCGGAGAATAAGGGGACGGGGAACACAATTTTTGGCCCATTTTGCACGATTTTTGTGACCAGATTGAAGGACTCGGAAGGAGAAGAAGGCGGCAGGAGAAGAGAGAGCGCGCCTTCGGCGCGCTGCGCACCCTTGGCACCTTTTGGGCCGCTTCGCGGCCGGGCCCCACCCTTGGAATGACTAATTTGCCAATGGTTTGCTGCAGGATCAAATTTAATCGCCATGGATTTCGGTGCGGCCTCGCTGTGCGCTCGAACGCTGGACGCAGTTAAACAACGCGTATCCGAAGATCATGGTGGATTGCGCGACAATGTATACCACAGGGGACAGAAATCTACAAGTACGGAACGGAGAACGCACGCGTGTGAAGGAAATCTTGCTTAGTATCGGTAACGAGTCGAGTAATCTAGCGAGATGGGTCAGGATACACAGGGAAATACCAAAAGGAGCGGCAGGCGTACCCTTGGGTGAAACGACGAGACCACGACCCTTGGAAGCACCACGGTAGACCGTTTCGATGATGTCAATCAGCTGAAGGGTAGGAAGAGGGATGGTACTAGCTCAGCAACTGGACATACGACGTATGGCAGTAACTCACCTCCTGTTTGTTATCCATTGCCCAGTTACTGAGGCATTGGAGGATGAGAGATCAGTTAGGTGTAAGGTGCTCGAGGAGGAGCATGACGTACATTTTATTGTTGTTACCAGTCCCGAGATCGATCATTATGTGCTTGTTCCTAGTATACTCCAAATCAGAAATCACCTATCCCTCCTTATCCACGAAAGACGAACGCACCGATAGAAGAACATGACCGTGCACGGGTCGTACAACTCGTACATCTGCCCGACCCCCTCAACCTTCCGCCTCCCCATGATCCACCAATGACAACGCACCTTGTTGAAGTCCGGGACGTCCGTGATATCTACGAGATAGATGACGGCGAAGTTCTGGACCTTGTCGGCCACGGCGTAGAGCGTCTCGTCCATCGTCATGCACTGGCTGTCCCAGTCGTGGCCGAAGCGGATCACGACAACACGGTCCTCCTCGGACTTGATAGCCTCGTCGACGTGCCAGCCAGAGGGGAGGTGCGGGAGGAAGTACGACATCTTCGGGTTGTAAGGAGTGTGGCAGGTTCAAGTTCCAGTTCAAGTTGCGATGCAGCCACTCGAGGGATGTGGCGGGGAAATGAGCAGTGTTGACGTCTGTTTGTCTCTCCCCGAGCCTCCAAGTCCGAGCTTTCACCACCACCTCTTCCTTGAACTCCTTCCTGCACACCGCCCTGCTACTTGTTTTTTTCTGACCCCTCAAAATGTCTTCGAGCTCGACAAATTCAACCCGTCCCATCGTATTCATGGACGTCAACATCGGAGAGACCCCGGCAGGCCGTCTGAAGATGGAGTTGTTCAGCGACATTGTACCGAAGTGAGCACATACATCCAACTATAATGCCTTCCCATGATGTAACGCATATATGCGCTCGTTAGGACTGCGGAGAACTTCAGGCAGTTGTGCACGGGAGAGTTCCGGGTGAACTCGAGACCGCAGGGGTACAAGGGGGCGACGTTTCACCGGTGTGTTACACTATTCGTCTCGCAAGGCGGCTTTGCCCATGCTTGCTGATGCAGAGCGGCCCTCTAGAGTGTAAGTACCTCTGCAATGCTCAGACAACTTTCGATCATCCTGACCTACGAGCAGAGTTCCAAACTTCATGTGCCAAGGTATGCTCTTGTCCGCTCATGGCATCGTCGTAGAGGAGGTTGACGCGTAGTTCGCAGGCGGCGACTTCCTCAAGGGTGATGGGACGGGTTCGTTCTCGATATACGGCGACAAGTTTCCCGTACGCCTCCACTTCTCATCACTCCTCCGCCGCATGATTGCAACTGACCTTCCGTCTGTTCCGTGCAGGACGAGAACTTCAAGGAGAAGCACACAGAGCCCGGCCTGCTGTCCATGGTGCGGCCAATTTCATTCCCCCTCCCCTCCATAACTTGATTGTACTCATCCTCATGACAAACCATTCTTTCGATCGGACAGGCAAACTCCGGGCCGAACACGAACGGGTGCCAGTTCTTCATCACGACAGCCAAGTGCGACTTCCTCGACGGGAAGCACGTTGTGTTCGGCCGTGTCATCGACGGCATGCTCACGCTCCGCAAGATCGAGAACGTCGCGACCGGCGCGAACAATCGGCCCAAGCTCGCGGTGAAGATCGTCGGTACGTTGCGTGTGCTCGTCTGGCAGGCGTTCGTGCGGGTGTCTAATTAGCTCGTTTCTTCAGAATGCGGTGAGATGTAATCGTTCAAAATGTGTCGATATGTAGCGATAGCTTCGGTGATTCGATTCGGCAATGTTTGTGAGGCGTTCTCGGAGTCTCTTGTTTGCGCATTGATGCTCCTCCTTTCTCCCTGAGATATTCGCGTTCGCTCTGTGTATCAAGACATTGCCAAATGTCGGCCATCATGCAGAGGGGTGTCCTCCGGTTAGTAAACGGCGGACAGGTTTGTCGTGCCGACATCCTCTAACGTAAGTGACTGCTGATGTTCCATCCTGACCAGATCGTGGCGGTAGGCAGCTTGAACTTAAGCCTAGGCTGTTGCTCAGCCTCTGTGTGATATGCCAATGACATTGGAGGGTGTTCATGTGGCATGAGCAGCACCACGCCGTAAAAGCGTTGTCACGCCTTGCCTTTCATCACGAAGCTCATCCTAATTGAGTGTCCTCGCATTCAAGTGTTCAGATGGGTGTAGGTGCCCTCTTGTCACTTACTCATTTCGCTATTCACCTGTCTGATCCCCTATCCGGACCGACTCACGATGTAAGTAAGTGCTGTATTCATCAGTGCCCATCTAGAAGTGCCCAGATCGTCGTGCACGTCGTTAACGGCGCTATAAACCGATACCCTGGACGACCGGCTCGACGTGCCCGCTGCATCAGTGCCCCGGCAAGATCTGCGATCCCGCAACTTCCCTTCCGCACTGTGCTACCCTTCTTGGAGCGATACAATGCCGCCGATCCCTGTCCTGCTCCCGAACTTGCGCAAACTGGATGTCTACAACCCTGCCGTACCTCGAGCGCACGCTGCACGAGTTCCCCAACGCGGCCTTCCGGTTCCTCAAGGTCTACGGCAGGCACGACTGCGTCCACCACGTTGACGCATGGGTGTGACTGGATGCCGCGTTTCCGACGGTGCACTGCCTTGAGCTTGCAGGGGACCGCGTGCAGTTGACCGTGGCAGTCCTAGGCCTCGGATCCATACAAGCGCTGTCTTACAGCGATGGTTCGGAGTCTCGGAGGGCTCAGTTCTCGAGAGTGAATATGAACAGGGGCGATATGGCACATGCAGATGGACTCGGATGATGTCGGGCCTGGGGAAGGAGCGGCTGAGGGTCTTGACATTATCTTTTCGTAATATCTGCGGTCGCTCAGCTTCAGGACGTGGATTGTTGTCTTGGGCTCATCGAAGCTCTGGTTGCGGTCATCCGGCGGCGCGTCGCAAACGGTCTTTCGAGGCTCGAGAAACTGGCGCTGCTCTAGAAGAAGACGAGTGATGAGAGCGGAGTATGGCGGACGATGATCGACGAAGGCGTACCTACAGGAGGATGCTTGCGCGGCTGGTGGAAGAAAGATGAGGAGCTGTTCGCCCCTCGGGGACTCGGAGCCACCTGGCACGGATGCGTCCGACGAGAGCAGTACTAACTCCAACACTGAGACGGACCGGACGACGAATCATGGCTGCGAGAACGCAGCGACAGACTCGACGGCTCCGAGCTTGCATACAATATGGCCGACGGAAGGTAAAGACACTGGTATATGATTCAATTACTGTTACCCTCATGCTAAGTAAGCTAAAACAAACCACAAGCGAACGACGATAGCATGAGCCGGACCTCGCTGGCTACAATAAACCCGAAGACCCTCCCAACCGTATCCAACCCGCCGACAGAACAGTGAACACGCGCAGACCCTCTAGAGGAGAGCAGCCACCACGACACCGGCGGCGCCGAGAACGGACGCCACGGAGACACCAACAAGGCCTGCGTCGTTTTTGCTAAGGGGGTTCGAGCTCGAACCAGCGGTCGTAGCGGGCGCGACGGTGTTGACCGTGCCGGCGGGGACGGTGCCTGCAGCAGCGGTCGTGCCGACCGCGGCGCTGGAACCAATGACGGTGGGCTGAACGGCAGACGAGCCCGTGGCGGTTGCACCGCCGTTCGGGAGGGTAAGGGTGAGGGGAGTGACGGCCACACCACCCTGGTCACAGGCCTGCTCGTATTCTGGTGACGGATGGGACTTGAGGTCGAGGGCATGCGGGAATGGAGGCGGAACACTCACGAGTCAGGCTGCTCTGGCCCTCGCTGAGGAGGGAGGCGTCGGGCGTGAGGCTGAGCGCGCACTCGAGACAGTCGTAGAGGCCCTTGTTCACGGTGTCAGAGCACAGGCACGTCAGGTCCGTGCACGTCTAGATGGGAGACAAAGAACAGGATGAGCGCCTGTTGTCTTTTGGTGAGAGAGGAACGCGCTCACGTTGAGGGAGTTAATAACGCCGGTGCACTGGCTCTGGCACTGAGCGGGGATCTGGGAAGGGTCCAGGGTACTTTGCCTCTTGAGAAGACCGGCGATATGGCCAGCGTTGGCGAAGGGGGTGGCAACCGCTGCAACTCGAACGTCAACAGCGATCGCTTTCCGGCAGAGTCATTCAAACGCACCTTGACCGGCGAGAGCCGCAATGGAAAGAACAGCGAGGGCGTACATCGTCGAAGGGAGCGGGTCGCGAAGAAGGGAAGGAAAGGAGGGAGGGCTGAAAGAGTAAGCAGACTCTGGGGTTTTCAAAATGCAGCTCAAACTCCTTATATATTCTCGAGAAATATATTAGCCGTCGTTCAGCGGGAACGAGAGAACTGAGACAAGCATCCAGTCAGGGCATAGATGTCTTGGCATCCGTCGACAATGCTCATGACCATCTTGGCTGTGCCGATTCCTGGATTTGGAAAGATTGACGAGGAACCGGGGACGTTCTTGACATTCGCCAAATCGTCTAGCCGAAGATTCTGATTTGACGTGACAGGTTTTCCAGCCGCCACTACGCCAGTGGCCCACCTGGACTGCCTTCACAAGCCTTGTGCGCGAAATCAGTGCACCACCCGACATGCGAGGTCCACAGCTCACCATCGTAAACAAGCCTCAATGCAATGCCCTTGGGCTGCTAGGCACTTTGGGGGTACAAGCCACGCCGATGCACGCCGAAGGTAGCGTCGATTGATAAATTCCTTCGGGGACTGAATGTGACGGGGGCTGGCAGAGGCTCACGACGATACCCACGCGAGGACTCTTTGAATCTGGGCCGATCGATGACTCGATGTCGGCTGAGTGCGGTCTCCCACCTTCTCCCACCCAACCCGAGGTCCTCCAACCGACGGCGCTCATCAAAAGAATGATCGCCATGTCTCCATTTTTGTCACGCGCTTGACATGTCACGGCCGTCCATGGCAAATCCCTGTGTGCCGCCCATGGGTCTGTACCGGACAGCTCTTGACACAGTCTGACACTCACCGCCGTCGAGCGCGTCTGGTGAGTACATTCAGCTCCCGTGAAGTGCGGCGAGTCCGTCGCGGCTGCAGTGCCGTGCTGTACATGTGGCCGTGCTGTTGAGTCTTAGTCTGGCTCGGCGAAAGGCGGTTGCAATAGCGTTCAAGTTGAGGGCGATCGGCCTGGGCAAAGCTTTCCGAGTGGGAGGATCTATGCTGTGATCGAGCAACGAGCAACTTGAGAGCGACCAATACACCGGCGGTCATCACAGCACGGTCGACGCAGTAAGTACCGTATGACACCCGCGCGACGGACAAGGCTAGTACGATATCCAACCTTCGAAAGTCGCACTGATCCGTTTGAAAGTTTCAGCGACCATCGTGTGACGAAAGGGTTAATACATCCGTGCCAGTTGTTGTAGGGTGGAGAAAATAGGTTACGAGTTTCGAGAGAAGACTTACACTATGTAGTCAAGTCCGAGTTCGACATCCGGCTTGCTCAAGACAGACCCCCACATCGCAGCGTAATTTTGTCTGTCGAAGGCGATATGCTAGCAAAAAGTAGTCCAATTCACGAGAGGTTACGACTGACCTACGCTATGAACGCTCTCGGAATCCGAACAGATACCGATATTGATCGGGAAGCACTTTTCGGAGTATGCTTCCAGTTCGTAGAAATGGCCGTAAAGCAAATGTGGTATTGGCATTTTATTGACCCGCCAGCATTCGGCGACGAGAGTCTGGTGAACAAGACACAGTAAGCTCTTTCTATGCGAACGGTGTCCTTGGTTTGCTTTCTGCCCCAAGTTCGGACATTCTCTGCACGACTCAAACGATGATCTGGCCAGAGGGCTCAGTCATACCGTTGAGAATGATGGAAAAGATTTTATCGAAAGCCTGAGTCCTTCCAAATCGACGTTTCGGTACCGGTCTTGTCGGGCCGGAACGGTCCTGAACCGTGCGCTGCACGAGTCGGACTAATGTGCGCGGCAGAATGTTGCCAATCTGCCATTGGAAAATGCCAGCCGGCATCTGCCATTCTGCCGGGTGGATGGCCTGGCAAATAAGTGGCAGAATGGAGGCGCTTAGCGGGCGTCAAGGGCACCCAGCCTCGAAATACGGGCCTGACGTACCCCACTGTCGATAATCGGAGAGGAGGAGCCCTCATCTTACGTGGGGTTGCATACTCGTGCAGTTTTACGGTGGAACAAACGGCTTTGGTCGCCTAAAAGGATCTTGAGACGACCCTGTCCCCGAGAGACCTCCTAAGCGCCGAGCATTCTGCCAAAATCTGCCAAGCCTGGCATTTGCCATATCTGCCATATCTGCCGGCAGAATTGCTCAAAACAATTTTGCCCCCCTACACTATGCACGACCCGTCGAATCCCTTGACTTTGAAACCATATCGCGCCGCCTGAAGGTCATTGACGATGTTTGATTTTCATGGGATCATTAAATATATCCCGACTTGAATCACGACATGAACAGTGGTGGGAAAGAGTGTAAGTGTGCGTGGCTGGATGCATCGGACACTAGGCGCGGCGTCCGTTGCTCAAGATATAGGTGGTTCTGAACATGATACGGCTTACCAGCGCATACTTCCTTTGCTCCGTCCTTCACACGCCCGGCTGCCTCAGGCTGATGACAAGCGGCGACATGATATCCAGTCGACGTCTTCAACTTATGAGAAGCATGCGCATGGGCACCACCGACGATCACCAGGGACTAAAATTCCCTCGTCCGCCAGGGACATTCCTGGCGGTACATACTTAAGTAAAGGTTTGTTTTTCGTCTGTGACCGTAAAGTGACATAACCGAAGCGCCATTGATTCCTGCGTAAGGCAGCGTCCGCAACGGAGCGCTTAGCGTCGATCGCGATCTGGGGCTGCCAGGGCTTGCAGGGTACGTATATTGCTAAGAATCAGGGTGCACAGTAACGAAGGCATCGCTTCCGTAGAGCAAGAGAGGCTCTGAAGTGGCGGGTGATCTGGATAAACGTTCAGGAAGACCAATTGTTCCTTTCATTGCGAACGCTGAAGAAAAGATTCAACCGCGCACCATGCAAGGATGACCTCCATGTTCCGGGCTGGCAGATATGTGGGTAAAAACGATCCTTCCCGCATCTTCTGCACCTTGCAGCACAGATAAGGCCGCGGCTCTCTGCAAAGACGAGTCATACGTACCTCAACAACCATCGTCAACGCCTGCGATTCTAGCAGCTGAGGGGAAAGTGGACTGGGGACATTGAAGCCGCATCTTTAGAAGAGTATGAGTGACCTTCATTGACATACGTTACCTCGACAGAAGTGCTTATAACAAGCAGCCTGGAATGAGTATATGAGAAACAAGTTCATGGTGTCGGTGTTCAGAGAAAACCTTGGGGCACAACCCAACGACCCGACGCGTGCCAACAGTGTGCAAACACATTCCCTGCGAGACTGAAGTAGTCCGGAAGTGTGCAAGGGCTGGGGGGACGAATGAGGGCCGGTAGAACATGTCAAATGTCAGTAAGTGAAAGGATCCCGAAGTTGTGGTCAAGAGTCAAGTTGAAAACAGTACGCTGATGGACCTATACGCAGTAACCGGTAATAAGCGCACATAAAATGCGTCCACAAGCGGGGACAAAAACGTCAAGAGAATGTCGAGCCGAAATTCCAGAAATGATACAAGGATAGTCCGAAAGGCATCAGGGGGAGCATAACGCTACACAAGGTACAAACAAACACAGGTCTTACAAACATTCATACATCTCCGTGCATCCACAACGTCGCAAGCCAAACTGCGGAGCTACTGCGGAGCCCATCCAATCGTTCCACCGTCCGTTCTTCGCATTGAGATTGGTGCTGCGCAGACGCCACAGATCCAGCATCAAAGCACGCTAGGCAAATCTCTGTAGTCCTCAGGGACCGGTGTGTTATCCAAAGGCCGGGTCCACTTGTCTGGGATGGCCCAGTGGAAGGTAAGTGATCGGCGGGTACGACAAAGATACGAAGATCGCGCTTACCGGGGCACGCGAGGAAGTAGTCGTCCATAGCCCCTACAAATCTCTCTTGATACTCATGAGGCGGTACGACGGTGACCTCTTTGGACGAGTTTAGGCCTTGCTTGGCCTTGTACTCGAGAGTTTTGGCAAACGTGTAGCTGCCTGTTCCGATGGTGAAACGGGCTAGTGAACTGCCGGGAAAAACTCAGACATACCGATTGTGTCTACGAGTCCGCAAACCATCTCCTTGTTCTCCTCGTCTACACCCAGCAAAAGCCTGCAATGTGTTAAGCAAATGCGGGAGACATGCAAAATAGACGCGCGGCGTACGAATAATCCATGATGTTACTCTTCGCGAGGAACTCACAGTCGGCCTTGATAGCCTCCTGCAGGACGACCTTGGAATGCGTCCGCACAAGGGTCAGAGCTCGCTGCTGGCCTACCATACCGCATAAGTTAAGGCAAGGGAAGTAGAACTCGATGGACTTACCCTCAATCCATTCGCCGTCAAACAAAGTCTTCGAGTGCAAGCCGCTCCTATCCTTGATCCTCCGTCCTTGAATTCCCTTGAGGTCGAACGTCTTCGTCAGCTTCCTATCGTAAAACAAGTTCTCCATGACGAGCAGGTCTGCCTTCGCCTGAGTGTTCCCGGTCTCGAGGTTGCGAATCTCGACTGTGTAGAACCCGAGCAACTTCGCGAGGACGGTCGGCTTGCTCGCCGTCGCCTCCATGTACCTGAAGTACGACGGCCCCAGGTCGATGAGCACTTGACTGTAAAACGCCACACCCATTTAGCTCCTGCTACACCCGAGGCGGCCAGAAACAGACGTACAGGTCGGCGACGTTCCACGCGTTGACGAGCGTCTTGATGATGAACCGGTTGTCTGCCGTCTTCCAGAAGTTCGAACGGCTCTTCCCGCCCTCGGCCGCCCAGTTCTCGCTGCGCGCCATGCTCCGCATGAACACGTCGTCGACGCCGCACCGCCGTCGTAGCTGGTCAAACTGCTTCGCGTAGTACACCGTGCAGCTGAACCGCAGCCGCTTCCCGATTGTCCAGTCATACTTGATGTGCGGCCGCTCGTCGATCGCCGGCGCATCCATGGATAGTAGCAGCCCGTGGTGCGACATCCCCGACGGCGGGCGCGGTAGCTCCTCAGGTTTGAAGACGTAGCGTATCGCGGATGTCAGCGAGTTCGTGAACGAGGACGTGAAGCCGGACTTCGGAGGTATAGGAGGAGGATCTGGGTCGCTCGCGACGGAGCCGGGGCCCTTGGGTGGCTCCTCTCCCTCCTTGAACTCTGCGTCGTCTTTGGGCGGTAGTGGCGGCGACGCAACGATGATACTAGTGCCCGCGCCGTCCTGGATGGTAGACACATCACTGTCCGCCATAATTGAGGATGCATTGGGCCGGCGAATGGTCGCCTCGAAGAATCCCGACGATAGGCGGCGGCTCTCAGACAACGAAGAGCGCGACGCGTTGGCTTTCGAGACTGCCTCGAGTTCGTGCAGGATCTTGCCAGCGGACTCGACACTTACGGGGATCCCGCTGACCTGCCCGTCAGCGGCGAGCGTGGAAACCTCGACCGCGGGTTTCGCCCGAACAGACCGTGGAGTCTCTGTGCCGCTCGTCTTCCCGGTGATGCCAGCGGCATTGAGCAGCGATGGTGAGGTTCCGGAGTCCACGGAGGACTTCTGCCGCAAGACGTCGCGGATCGCTGCTAGAGCAGCAAGTTCTCGCGGGTGCTCCTTCCGGCTGATCACTGCGGAGTAGGTTTCTGGCTCTTGCCAGCCCGTATCGTCAAGATCTGGATCCGGTTGGTGCGTGGTCGAGCCAGATACGAACCGCCTAAATGACTCTGGAGTGCGGAATATCGACGGTCGTGAAGATGGCGCTGTCTCCGCGGGCGCCGCAGCAGGTGCGGGTGCGCTTCGGGCTGTAGACAAGTTCGATAGCTCCCTTTGGTAGTCAGCGGTACTGCATGCACGCCAATTCTTATCAGATATGATTGTCAATCACGCTAAGTTTGAAGTTCGCCAGCGCACCTAAGAGTGAAGGCGATGATGCTCCCCCAGTCGTCCTCCCTAACAATGATGTTCCCGCCCGGGACGGCATGACATCCGCTCTTCCACCACTCTGGCTCGGGGACCCCAAGCACGTCAGCCTGCCCTGTGGAGCGTCCTTGCGCGTCCGACGCGTGCTTCTTTTCCCATGCTGTGAGGCGTTTGGTGGCACCTCGCGCAGCGGTTACGAATGATCGTCGCGCATCATTGAGGTTTTTCTCGGATGTGTGCGCCAGCTCCAAGTATAGCTCCTGCTCCTGCTCCTGGAATTTGAATCGCAGGCCAGCGAGCAGCTGTAGCGAGTCCGCGCCGTCCGTTGTAGAGGCTATCGAGGTCTCGGTGCTCGATGTCAGCACCGAGTCAGTCATAGACGTCGAGCCAGCCTGAGATTCAGATGGGCGCGGTGTCCTGTCGTGCCCAGACGAATGGGAGGAATGGGAGCCGGTTGCGTCTGGTTCGTCCGGCAATGCGGCCGTCGGCGTTTGCGGGCTGCTCGGAGGATCCTTGGGATGCACCTTCGGCGTCGACAACTGCTCCTCGTCTACGGGCTCGTACGCGTCATCTGCGGAGGGCAAACGTGGCAGCAACTTGTGGAATGAACTCGGATGATCAGATACGAATCTCTCCTCCTAACACAACGTGAGTAATCCGACTCGACTGGAAAAGCAGTTGGCACTCACGAGTTGGTCCATTCGGTCAGACAGCCCTTGCCACCATCGCATAATCTCCCGTCTAAGAATCTTGTGGGACTCGCCGAGGACACTCAATCCTGGCGTTGCGGGATGCTGAATTGCAGTCGGCTCAGGGACAGGCTTCTTCTCTCCCGCCTTCCGTCGTAGGATCTGGAGTCGCGGCACGTGGACCTCAAACACTTCCCTGATATCGACCAGGGTCATTGTCACGATGCGTCCCTTATGTGAGAAATGCCGTATGATGTCGAAACGAGCACGGGGTATTGGGGTATCTTCCGGCGACCATGGCTTGTCGGGAAACGTAGTGTGCTCGCACAGGGGCGGGGAGAGAGCGTGAATGGCAGGAGAGTAGATGAGGAGCTCCAGAAACTTGGCGAACGAGAGTAGACTATTTCGAACACGATGAGGCGGCTGGTCTGTGGTTAAGGAAATGAGAAGACTTACTATGTACCGTCGTGCATGAGCCGCTTCGGGGACTGTTGGCCGCAGACCGCACAGCTCACCCACATGCGCACCGAGTCGTCCGATGTCGACGCGTCGTTCGACGTTGGGAGTGAGACAGTCGCGAGTAGGCGCAGGCCGCCATGTATCCAGCGCATATCATGCTCGACTCGCTTGAATGGGCAGTCCGGGTGGCCGCACTCGTTCTCCGCCGCCTCGCACCAACGAACGATGGCCTCGCCGAGCGACTCGTCCCAATGCCTTCCGCGCCGGTAGTAGCGATAGTTAATCCACTTGCGGCGATGACCCCAGCACGGCATGCGCATCGGGATCTGCGACTCGACCGAGGCAGTATCTGATTTGCTGAGAACGGACGGGTTAGAGAGGACGCTGGCGCCCGGGACATGCTCCGAGTACATGACGGTGATGCCTTGGTGTCGTACGAAGCCGGAGACTCCGACGACGCCCTTCCCCAGGCTCTCCTGTCCCTGCCAGCCGAGAAGACTGGCTAAAGCCGCCTTCTCATCGCCTAGCGGCTTGCGACAGGGGTCCTTGGTCTCCTTGTCGGCGATAGAGAGGATAAAGGAGGGCGGCGGAAATGTGACACTAGGGGAGGTCGACAGGAGATCCTTCCACGCGTCCATCCGCTTCACAACGGCTGCGAAAGTAGCTGGGGAGGATTCGTCTTCAGACTCCTGGGGTGCCCGCAGCGCGGCTGACCCGGACAGCATAGACAATTTGCGGGACAGAAAACCGCCATCGGGACTCTGGGGAAGAGAGATCGTTCTCGAAACCTTCTGGCCGAAGGGGGAGTCCACAGATCCACGCCTTCCGATGGGCGAGACATGGCTAGCGCGATGCAAAAGGTCCTCGGTCTTCTTGGACAGGAACGACCACAGGCCAGAGCCAGAGTCTTGCCGTCGAAGCTTCTCCTTGACATCGGTTGAGCTCGAGGAGCGCTCGAGTGCGGCCGGAAATGTGGGCAGATTAGGGATGGTAACCTTGGGGTAGTGCAGTTCGACATCAGAGTTTGAAAGGAGGTCTTGCTCGAGGAGCAGCGAGAGATAGGCGAACACGGCAAGGCGGAGAACGCGGCAAAGTGCATGGTATTGAGGATGGGTAGTGACGCCTTTGAAGACGAATGTGCCCCCGACTACTTGACACGGATCGTCGCTTGACAGGAGAGAAGCTGCGAAAGTCTCGGTCGCGTGCGCAACGAGGGACCCATATGTACGTACCATCCCATTCCTGCAGACCATAGAGAACCACCGGCTCTGTCACGTCCTCTCCGGAGACAGACTTGGGAAGCGTGAACTCGCCCGGGTTGAACGAGCAGTGGAGTGTGGTGGTGCGTATCAGCCTGAATCCCATGTCTTCCGCGGGCTCCGACGGGGGTCCCGATACCGACAAGAACAGGTGCTTGATCGACGGCCTCGCAGTGGGAACGGCACGCCTGAGGGCGGCTTCACGGAGCTGCTCGAGGGACGCAGAGAGAAGCTCGACACTAGACCCATCATCGACGGACTCGTCCTCGACGACCGCCTCCTTCAACTTGCTCCGACCCTTCGCTGTCCGGTTCTTCGCCCGCTCCTCTTCCTCCTTGTCTTTCCTCTCTTCCTCCTCTGTCCGTCGCTTCTCTTCCTCATCGTGATGACGTTTACGGACGTACCTCGCACGTCGCAGCCCCGCAAGCCATCCTCCGTTCTCTACGGCCGCCCCCAACTCGTTCAACGCGGTCCCCAAACGGTCCACCCAATGATCCTTCTCCCGAAGGTCACTTTCCTCTCCTAGAGCATGCAGGACAAGACGACGGAGATGCGCACGAGCTTCGACAGTCAGGGCGAGGTTCGAGGGCGTCCGACGACGGGGTGCCGCTGGGTTTCCTGTTGGCAGGTCCGGGAGGGGCTTCTCCATTTCGTCGTCTCCGGGCCTTGCGTTTATGTTGTCATGGAGTGTGTCGAGAGCGTACCTGGCTGCCACGAACACAGCGGCAGGAGCAAGCAAGAATGGGATGAAGAGTGCGACGGCGAGGAGGTGGCGGAGAGGAAGCGTCATGGATCAACTGCGGTCCGGCGTCTTCAAATATCGGTTGCCTGCAGGCTGCATGCACGCCAGCATCTATACTATGACCCACAATATTCATCGGAATTAAAGACGGCAAAAGGACAGCGGAACAAGCTAAGTTGATGATATACGTTGTGGTACCATGGAGACTGCGTACTGAGGCTGCTTGTTCTAGTATTGGAACCGTCGCTGCTCTTCTTGCGGCCTCCTGCTAGTGATGCTGTGAAGACACGTAGGTAGTAAGTACTGAAGCCAGAAAGCGCGCAGGCCAGTCATGAAACTTACCACAAGTCCCGAGCGATTTTGAAGCTCGAAATTGAACGCCTTCATTAATCTTGCCAAATCCAGGAGTCGGCACAGCCCAACTTGTGGCGGCCTGGCCGTTGACGTTGACGGTTCCCGGTGCATGCGTAGGCTGGCTGCCCTGACCGAGGGCTCGTAGTGGGCTCGTCTGGGCTCGTGTCTGTTCCCTTGTCCAGTCCTTTCCGCCGAAGGACAGCCAAATGGCTAATAAAGCCGCCCCGAAGAATTTTGAATATTCCAAAGTCACATCGCTCTTCCAGTCTCTCCTCTCATCACCTCTTCGTCGCACTCCCTTCTATGATGTACACCCTGGTTGTCCTTTGGGTAGTTATTCTCTCCGGACGAAGTAAGTCCTTCTCCATGAAGGCGAAATTGGTTCTTGACGGCTTCGACCCCCAGCGGCTGCCAATCCCGTCGACGTCGCTGGTGCAGCCCCGCTCTTGGCCCTTTTCAGGCGGCAAGGTGTCGCAACCTTGGACCCTGGCTCTATCCCCGCGCAGTGCGACAGCCAGTGCGGTTCAGTAGTCAATTCCATCAACGTGAGTTTGTCTCCTCATGCCAGTCACGGCGCGCCCTGACTTCGGCTGGGTACCAAGACATGCCCGGACATTACGTGCTTGTGCAGTGAGACCGTGAACCAAGGCCTTTACAACTGCTTCGAGTGCGGGCTCAGTCTGCAACCCGACCCATCCCTCATGACCCAGGCGCAGAGCAGCCTAACCCGTAAGCATCCCTCCTTTCATTGCCCATTTCTCGCATTCGCTTCGCGGCTCCCTTTCCTCCCTCGACCTAATCCGCGCCCGTGCCTGTAGAGTTCGAGAACACCTGTAACAATGCCGGCGTGCCAGGTGTGCAGCTTAGCTCCCTTACCCTGACCATACCTAGTGGCACGGTGGCGGCTGCCAGCAGCGCGTATGGCAGCGGAAGCACTGGCGTCAGCATTCCATCCACCGCCGTGACTTTAACCAGCAACCTCGCGGGGACGATCACTACCTCTGTCGGCACCGTGAACACCGTCCTACCAGCGCCCACGACCGCGACCACCACAGCTGCATCGGCTATCACTCCGAGCAGCTCGTCATCGGCCTTGAACCCCCTCTCTCACAACGGCGCCGGTGTGGCCGGTGTGTCCTTCGCTTCAGTTCTATTTGCTGGTCTTGTTGGTGGGACGATGGTTGTTTTCTCCTAGAGCGGCGGCTCTGTCTTGGTTTTTTTCTCTCTTGGGTCTTCGTGGGTTTCGGACATATCATCGATCATCTGGAGTTTACCTTATCCTATTGACTATGACGCATGGGAACAATAACAACATACGACACCATCCTTCCTCTACTTACTAACATCTGTAACATCAGTACCAGTTTCCAGGGGACGAACCAGGCGGAGTTCCGATCACCTCCATCCCCATATCCTCCATGCTGATCAGACGCGGGGCTGACCTCCGAGAAATTTGTCGCCGTAATGATCGAGAAAGAGCCGGTCCGGCAGGTTTCCTTAATTGACACTGCCAATTGGAGGCACAAAACAGTGCAGATCCGCCGCCGCCGCCGATATCCCCATGAGCACTCAGCACTCAGAGCAGATCGGCACTGCCGTACTACTGAATTAAATTAATGTTGTACAGCACTAGTACCTACCGCCAGACAGCCATGTCGAGTTATGAGATGCAATAAAATGTTAGACGTGAGTACCTTCCTCTTGCTACGTTGTACTTACTAGTAGTACCAGTAGTACCTGTACTGAAGCAAAAGTACGAGGGTCGCTTATTTTTAGATGCGAACCCTGCCAAGAGATGTCCTGATGCGGTGATAAGTCCAGTACTTAAGTACTTGAAGCAACACCGCCTTCCACCCTCCACTGATCCGTCCCGTTCAACTGGTTCCAGTTTCCAAAATTCACACTGCTCTCGGGTGCGTTTGCTGTTGCCGATACACCGGAATGCGGGGAAACCTGCGAGTGGCTAAGAATACTTCTTGCTAAATACTTAGGTCTCGAAGGCGGTGGTCTGAACTTCAGTGATCAAGACAAATCGTCACTGAAGCCGGTGTCCCCTGTCAAGGACATGTCAGTATTGGCGGCGACCTGCCATCGACGTTCAGCCGCAGACTAGTTACTTATACAGTACGATCACCGTCTTCAAGCACAATGCGACCCCCTCGTCGTTTAGCCCGTCCTTCCACTGCGCACCTCAACGGTCAATCCCAATCTACGATGTACGGGCTGACCATTCTCTCCTTTACGGTTCTTGTCGTGCAGGGTGAGCCTAACTTGTTCTTTCCCCACACCCAATTCTTCATGCATGCTTTCCAGCGACTGCTACGGTCTTGTCTGGTGCTGCACCTCTCTCGTCCCTCACGAAAAGGCAGACAACCTTGAACCCCTCGGATATCCCTTCTCAGTGCAAGAGCCAATGCGCGTCGGCTGTCAACTTCCTCAACGTGAGCGCACGCCTTTCCCGTAATATTGAAATCGATGGGACTCACTCACCGATGTTGGCGTCGCCCACGTCGACCTAGACGTGTGGCGAGAACGTGGCTTGCTTGTGCAACGACGCCACGAACACGGCGTTCTATGACTGCCTCGAATGCGTCGTAGGGGTTGAGCCCAATGTCAAGACGACCCTTCAGACCACGTTGACCGGTAAGCATTCCCGTTCTCACTCCTGTGTTCGCATCCTACACGCCTGGGGCCTAAATGTCCATCCTCCCTGTAGAGTACGAGACCAACTGTGGTACGGCTGGCGCGAAGGTGTCCTTCCTCACTATAACTTATGCCGATGGCTCGTCCGACGCTCCTACCTCTGCCGGTACCGGTACTAGCCCGGCCATCGCCACTGTTACCAGCCCAGTCACCGCATCTACTACTGCTGGCACGAGCAGCAACCCTAGCTCGAACTCGAACCCTCTTGCCCACAATGGCGCCGGTATCCTTGGTGCCTCCGTGGCGTCTGTGGCTGGCGTCGTTGGTGTAGCGATTGCAGCTCTCCTCTAAGGTTCGCCTGCTTCTCACGTCTCAGTGTGTCCCAGTGGATGATGGGTCGTGTATTGTATTCCTATGTCGCTAGCGTTGACATTCGTCAATAATGATGGAAAAGCCATGAAATGGTTGATACCCTTCCCTCTATAGTACCACTAAAGCGGCGTGCAGTGTTGAACGCAGTGATCTTCGCCCGAACATTCAGTGATTTAATAGAGCTGAAAGTCATGCGTAAGTATGTAAGTCCGCACCAGTGTACACCGCTTCCGTTCTTGCAACTGTTAAATGTTTACGGCACCGGGTGGAGAGAGAAGCTGTGTTGAAGACTCTCAGCTTGGGTTTCGCGGTCCATGCGAATGGTTCGCTCCTATGTACGGCGTGCCTACGTCAAGGACCTGTGCGAGGTTGTGGGCTATGTTTCTCGCTGGGTGCGCTCCGGTTTGGACTTCATTCTTATCTCAGACTCAGAGTACTCGGACTCGGACTCGGACTCGGACTCCGAGAGCCCAGAGTCGGGATTGGACGAGTCATGATCAGCGACTCGAGAGCAACGAGTAGGAGCTGCATTGAAAGAATAGACAAAGGAATATTGGCTGTACAAACAGAAATAGTGCAAATACTCTACCAGCGACTTCAGCTGCCTCCTGTATACCTTCATCGTCCTGGACAATCTCCTCTCATCGCTAGCCTCTGTTAGGTGCAGTATCAAGTCCTCCGGCTTCGGGAGACTGGCTTCGATGCGACGCTGAAGAGCCGCCTCCATCGTCTCAAGGAGACTCGGACCCGGATGCCAATCTACCCGGTAAACATGACTCAAGATCCGCACATTGGGAAGTACAAGAGTGTTATCTAAAACGCTTTACCCTTCGTCAACATTGAATGAAAGAAATTCTGCTTCATCGTTGTGTGAATCATCGTCTGCCCAGTAGCTCGAGGGCCTAACTGTCTCTTCACATGAGTATACAAAGGCCCGCGATTCATGACCACATCAAATTGCAGGCTTCAGTCTGGGCCTGTCATGACCCACCGCCCGTTGGCCTGACGCGTCCAGATGGAAACGGGCCGATGCATTTGAGAGAATTTGACAGTACTCTGGGAGACGATGCCCGAAGTTTCCACACCACTGAGACCGCCTCCGTATCGCTCCGGGAACAGAATTGCCTCGCGCATGCGCAGAAAGAGGCGCGCGCCCAGGATGGAGGGTAGTGCGCCGGACCACCTGCCAAGTGGCACCCGCACGTCGGTAAGACTCCTAAGAGCGAGCCAGATGTGACTGGGAAGACGTACGGCACGACGACGTTGATGTACCGACTATAATGCGCCCAGATGATGGTGTTGATCACGAGTTCGATGAATATCCTAGAACAGTTGCCGACCAGCGCGGCATTGAGCCACACGTCAGTCCACTGTATTGCCAGACGACCACACTCGCGCGCGCAGTGGCGGCTCA
This sequence comes from Ganoderma meredithae, assembly GCA_022814645.1. Taxonomy (NCBI): domain Eukaryota; kingdom Fungi; phylum Basidiomycota; class Agaricomycetes; order Polyporales; family Polyporaceae; genus Ganoderma; species Ganoderma meredithae. The sequence continues at coordinate 107,516 of JAKLMY010000055.1, read as the reverse complement.
CCCGACAAAGTATACCAGACTGGGGGACGACCGTCAGCAGTGTTCGGCTCCGGGAGTCCCGAGGTGGCACACCTGTCCCGCGCCAGCGCTTTGACGAGCTTCCCTGGATTTCGGAAACCTTTGTGGAGCATGCTCACCCCCCCTCCTCGGAAAACGTCCAACCAATCCTCTCTCGCCTTCCACAGGACCATAAGGAAGAGTATCGGCTCGTACACCAACGCTGGCAGCCAGAAGAACGCGGAAATCGAGAAAATGCCAGTGTAATAACATCCATAATTGGTCGAAATGACGGGCAGTCCTGTTAGTAGAGCAAGAGATAGGTCAGTGACTTTCGGGAGATGGATATAATGGATGTGGCACATACCCTTGATATTGGCGAGGGTAATTCCGATGAATATTGCCATCACTGCAATCTCGGCCAAACAGCTGAATATCAGGAATAGTCGCACCCGCCTACTCTTCTGGTAGAGAACGTACACCTATCCTCGCCATAGTAACGGTGCTGGCAGGGACGCGGACGCGGGGATGACTTACACGCAGCTGGAGAATCACTTTCCCGCATCAATGTCAGCAGGGTCGTGATAAGTGCATAGGTGGATCTGCGCACCTTGAACCGCGAGAGTTGAGACAACGATGACGAAGTCGTCAATCGCCAAGTAAATGATGCATCTGTATGCACGGTTAGTACGAAGTATTCTGCACCCGCAGCCTCATTGGCCGGGGTCACCCACATCTACTTAGGTCCAGTTAACAAGAGCCGAGATTGTGGAGTACACGGAAACTTGGAGTCGCACCTTAGCGGACGCAATCCCCCCAGGAACAAATGGAACTAGAGAAGACATATGAACTCCCCGACCTCCAAGACGTGATGCAGCATGTACGAACTGAGGTCCAGAATAAGCCAGACAAGTGGGAAAAAGCGATTCTTGTGTAAAGTGTCAGGTTTTACAAGCAAGCACACAGAAAATCAGACTCACGAAGAGATATAGCCAGCAGAGAGGCGACCGCTTGCTTTGCTTCCAGACCACGTCAACCTATCCCGCGCTTCATGTGTGACAACAGCAACGGGGCAGTGCTGCAAACGTACCTCGAGATCGAAGGTGATCACTATAAACAATGTGTATCAGTCGTCAAAGCGTCCTAGGAGCGGCTAGACTCACGATAATCGTACATGAGCAACCCTAGCGCGCCAGCGCGGGATTGCTTCCCGATGGCCACTACGTCGGCGGGTTAGAAATAACCGACTTCGCCAGGCGCAACAAGAAGAGCACTCACAAGCCTCGACAAACGAGATCGGGAGTTGAGCCAATGACATCGAGGTTGATAAAAATTGGCCTGCCATATATTCAGCATATATACTCCGAGGCGACGCCGCAGGGACGTCTTGTCCGGCGCGCGGTGAGGCTGTCAACGTCCCAGCGCTGGGCGCGTCCGTCTACGTCCACAAGACGACATTCCTTGAACTCGAGGGTTTGACGGGCCCTCAAACCGATGCATCAAACCGCCCGGTTCGCGTCGATACGCCCTGCACCTCGTGTCTTGTGGATGCTGGACACCTGCATCTGCGATGGGTGGTCGAGCATGATATCGGCATGGCACTGGCGTGGGAGGCCAGGACCACATCGTCGATCGTAGATTTCTGCTTAGGGAGTATGAATGGTGAGTAAATGTAGAATCACGAGAGGGAGTGGCAGAAGTGGAGTGTACGCACCAATCTCCCTGTCGCCGCCCACGCTCGTGCCGAAGTTGCGCTCGTGCCACCCACAGAATGGACTTGTCCCGGATGCGGTCCAAAGGCTTCTCGGCGCAGTAAGAACGCGTTGGGAGCCGTAAAGTGGTCATTGTAGCATATACGCATCGTCTCGTACCAATGACGCCTCCCAAGGCATGAGGGTGGTCAGTCCCATATCTGTAAAGAGTACATGAAATCGAGGTGGCCGGACGGAGCTGAGGCCATCAACGCTCCAGCCACAAGTGACTTCCGCTCGCAATGGATCCTACTCGGTTTTGTCTCATCCCACATACCGTCGAACGGCAGATACTGCCAGTAATGCTTCGTAGCATCATGGAGCCTCTATATTCTGCCATTCACTCTGCGACGGCCGTTGTTTTGACTGGCCGGGGGAGACAGATAAGCTCCTGGCGAGGCGGTAACCGTGCCGCCGTGACTACAGCCACCACTCGTAGCGCTTGTTGCCAAAAGCTCCACAACTCCGACAATGATTGCGCGTCCTACACTCCGCATCTGTGAGTGACATGTTGAAGCCGGTCCGCGACATACGTACTCACTTGAACTTTAGGGTGGAGACATGACTCAGAGTTTCAGCTTAGCGGTGGCCTCGCGACGCCGCCCGCCTCCGAGCGTGAATGAGGGCCTCCAGAACAACTCGAACGTAGCGGAGTGACGGACGCCGCCACCAAAGTCACAGACTCACAGCGGCAGCCAGAGACGTGTGAGGGCCGGTGCACACATCGCCCAACCAGACTCTCGCGCTCCGAACGACGAAAACCAGGTGCGTGGTGCTTCTTCGCTACAGGAAAGGCTGGCTGTTCCCGGGCGGCCATGAAAACGCGACATCGGTCGGTGGGCGCGGCGTCCTCGGATCGCCATCGCCGTGAAGGCGGTCTTCAATGACGCGCGCATGCGTGGGTCACTGCGTGCTGACGGGACAATCAACCGGCGAGCGAGACTCAGGACGATCTCTTCCAGTACCACAAAAGCCTGCAAAGAGACAGCTCACCAAAGGTCCAAGAGACAGCCGGGCCGACTACGCTATGGGTGGACCCCTTGCAACCGGTTAAGATGACCGGAGTCCGGAGCGGCGGTGGTTGGCTTGCGTCCTGCACAGGCTGGCAGAGAGGTATTCTGAGTGCACCACTGGAGCACACGGATACCGCCGTCAAACCTGTTGGAAGACTCCAGATCCGTATCGGCGGCCATGCCATGCTGGACGTGACAGCTGGCTTCGAGCATGATAGAACTTGACGCGGCCCGAAGTGTCACTGAGACAGGGAGGTGGATTGGGGACAGAGAGGACGAAGCTCCGCCAACAAAATCATCGCATAAACGGGTGCAAGCGGAGATTCGTATGGGCTGGTTGAGCACGAGATGGGACATTAGGACGCATATCGTGGTTTTGGTGAAGATACACGCACGGCTTTGGAGGATATAACAAACGCGTCCCTGTTGGCAGCGACATACCACCAACTCCGAAGAGAGTAGTGCTGATAAAGACACTACACTTCATGAGAGCTGTTCAATATATCTGATGGGGATCAGGGGAGAAGTGATTGCTTGGTGAGCTGGAAGGGGTTCGAGACAACATCGGGCCCAGTCACTGGCCGCTTGTGTTTCTTGAAATTGGTGGAATTGTGGACGATCCGGCATGTATTCGAAAGTGGAGAGCAATTCACCGATTTTATAAATGCCATAGAAGCTGGAGGATAGTAGCCAGCAACACGACAGTCTCATACCTACTGGCAACCAACCAACCGGGTCTTACTCACCTCATAGCTGCAATCAACAAGCAAGCTCCTTGCGCCCACCGCCCCTCCACCCTTTCACCATTTTGCTGTTCTACTTCCACGTTCACGTGTACATTGTCGATTTCTGGAACTGTTCTGCACTTTCACTACGAGCGACGGAGCATTGGCCGACGCGGCTTTATGGCAGCAGTGCAACGAGAAGTCGGTCGATGGGTAGGTGCAACAGGTGTCGTAAGCCGGACGGAACGCCTTGAAACGAGTACAAGGGGAAGGAAGAATTGAGATTGAGGCGATGCAAAAGAAGCATAGAGGACGTCGGAAAGTGGCCAATTTGGAGGGCGAGGATGGGTTGCGAGCTCGACGTGATGCGCCGGGGACTATAGAGAGAAAGGAGTTCAATGCTGACTTCCATTCTATCATAGCTGCGATGCCGAAGGCTGCCGTAGAAATAAAATTGAGTCCAAGCCGTTCTCTAGGGTCGCCTAAAGGCGCAAGAGATGGCAAGAGTCCATGGCCCAGTTCAGGTTGGCACTGGCAGTCACCGTTTGCTCTGGTCAGCATGTCTCTGGTAAAGCCGAGCGGTCTCCGCCGAACCATTCCATCCGTGCGCCAACCATGCACCATTCGAATAATACCATGGCGCTGTACTCGAAGCCCTTCAGACATATCCTAGATGCACTCGACCCGCGACCGTGCAACTGCCTCCCGCATGTTCTGCATCTCAAAGGCACCCCCCATCGCCTCTCAAGTGGCTGCACAAGCCCAGCCCAGCCCATCTCGTTGATATCCTGGCATAACTCGATCTCCTCTCTCGCACAGTGCCTGCACTGTATATCAGGCTTCGATAGCAGAGCACAGTACTAACTTAGTCGTGTTCAGCTCCGAGAGCACCGAAGTCGAAGAGCTCGGACGGCGAGGCGCTCAGCTTTGTGGCGTGGAACTGCGAACCTAGATATCTATTGCGCAGTCCTGAAGGTTCCAAGTAGCGTCCTATAGCGACCTTCAGGTCAACAAGTAAATTGAAACTTGGACACACCGTGATGCATAAGCCGTGTAGGGTTTGGGGGTATGTAGAGGCTAGGATCGGAAGACGCTGGTACGAAGCAATAAGTAAGAAAACACTGACTCGGAATCGCCGCTACTATGCAGCGACTCAGGTACTGATCGGACACAGGCAAAGGCGAGCACGGCGACAGCAGAAACGACAGTTATCCAGCTTCATCTTCTGACAGTTGCCAGGACCTCATGTCCGGCGAAGAGCGGGATGTCATCGAAGCTCTTCTCCATCCTCGACCCTCGATATCGGGTTCAGGAGGGCCTTCGAGAGGGGGCGGAAATCGGCTGCGATGACGATGGTTATGGGCAGATCATCTATGTGGCCCCAAAGCAAGCGGAATCCCACGCCCTCGCTCCGATCCACCACGACCCATGTCTGTTGCTTGAATGCTGTCTCGAAGACTGCCTGGCACCGCCCGGTTCCAAAGCAAACAGAGCAAATATAAACAACACAACGTGCAGCATAACATACACATCTTCTACAGCGCATCCGCAATACCGCCATCTACACCACAACAGCCGCCTTCTCGTCCACATCCAGTTCCCGCTCCCGCTCGGGCTCCAATTTTTGCTCCCCTGCGAACGGGCGCGATTCCACGCTCGCGCGCGTCTCGACACTCCCAGCATCAGCATCCAGGCCCCCCGCTCGCGCCTCCCGTGTGCCCACAGAGGAGACCGGGCACCCTCCGAGCCCGCTCGCGTGCGTGAGCGTGATGACCCGCGTGGATGTGCCAGCGGTGTGAGGGTACGAGCGCGAGGCGACGGCCCAGGTCGATAATGAGCCCGCGCCAGGGTGCCCAAGGCCGTGCTCGAGCTGCGACTGGTTGAGCGCCACGAGCACGATGATGACCATCGGGTAGATTGCCTACGGGCGCGACAAGGAGGATCAGCGCGTGGCTCGTATGGGAACTATCATGAAGAAGGAGCGGACGAGGGGAGAGAAGAGACGGGACGTACGACGATGGGGGCGACGCAGGCCTCGTGGTAGAAGGACGCTGCACGCCATGGGCCACCGTTGATGTCTGGCATCATGTCGCTGAACAGGTGGTAGACGAGGAACTCCACCTGGATCACGCATGCGGTCAGCGACAGATGTCGAATAAGCTCGAGCTTCGAGCTAGAGGTTGATCCGCACCCAGACGAGACAGTAAATCATTCCCGACTCCACCAGCAGTGCCATGACCTTGAGGACCTGCGTGCTGCCTCCCCCCGCGCCCAGGTGCTCGCGGAGGAACTGCCTGTGCTGCCTGCGCCCATACGAACACAATTGCACCCACTGTTAGCCCGGACTCGGCCGCAGCCGATGTAAACAACATCGCACGAGGGGTTTGAACGCACCACGTCTTGTACCCAATCAGAGCGGTCGAGAAAACGTTAGTCGCGAGCGACAGCGCGATGGCTGCGGTCCCAAACGGGTCCCTATTGTACACGATGGGGATGCTGCCAGGTTGGCTGTCTTCTACGAAGGTCGACCGGCGCGTCGACACGAGACCGAGTGCTAGAACAAGCGTGCCATGTAACGACAGAGTAATTCCACGCGAAGGAAGATGGCATACTGAAGGTGCTGGAGAGGAGGATACAGCAGACGTGCCGGATCCTCTTGTTCCCGGGGTAGAGCATCCGCGCGCGCCACCACACAACCGCGTCCCCGATGCACACCTGCGGTTGGGGGGAGACGAAATAAGAAGACAGAAGCCAACGCGTCGGGAGAAAGAAGCTCGACTCACATTCAACGTGAACGCGGCGGTCAAGATACATGCGCGTGCAGCGTCCGACAAGCCCATCGAAGACCGGACCACAGAAAATGATAGATTGCCTAGTTGATCGACTGTTTTGACGAGGAGTCTGCTCGTGTTGATGGAGAACTCGAGCAGAGTTGCCCAGTACACAATGGAGGTGACGTAGAGCGCGATCGTGCTGGCGAGCAATAGCCTGATCGCGAACCGTCTCAGACTATGAGAGCTAATGGCGGAGGAAAACGTTATCGTTGGGCAGCCGAATAACACAAAGAAGAGTTTTGTGACGCACATTAAGATATAAGTGGAGGCGACCATGAGCATCGTCAAGATACCTACAAACTCGTGAGTTTGACAGGTTACATAGCACTGGCGATGACCACACCAAAGAACACCGATGACAAGATGACGATAATGTGGTCATCCACGAGAGTTGAGCTGAGTGTTTGGGCGAGATCGAGCGCATTGGCATTGAGGCCGGTAGAACTCATGATAGATGAAGAAATCGTGAAAAAGCCGAGGCGAAAAGAGATTAGTACCAGCGGGATCTGCTGAGAGAGTAGTTTCCGGTAGCAAGTTGGGGGGGAGGGGGGACGAGAGTGGGATCCAGCCAAGATCTCCACAAGCCTGCGGGTCTTTATTGACCGACAGTTCCGGTTGTAATTGGAGCACTTCCAGAAGTCCCACGAAGAAGATCCTCTTCGCCCTATATATGGAGTTGCAAGACTCCATGCCTACCGAAGATTTGCGACGACTACCTTATGTATCAACTTCCGAAACCCAATCTCGCGAAGGAAGACTACACAGCCCACTATGACCATTACATCCGGTCGACGAGCTAGGTCTTGCCAAAGGAGAGAACATGCTACAACGTCTGCAATGTCACGAGGGTCAGGGTATAGGTGTACAGAGCGGCAGTGTGGCCAGATCTGATGCAGAAGAGTGACCGGACCATGAACTAATGCGAAAAAGGTTGGCAAAAGGACATAAAAAGGACACCAACACTCACGGACCCAGCGAATGGTATTGCATCCTGACCGTGCGATAGACTGGTGATATCTCCGTGAGAAATCGCCCCCGGGAAAGCACACGAAGCGGAAGATCTTCAAGGGTGTTTCCCGCCATGCAAGGCGGTGCCAGAAGCCGTGAACTCCGTACATACATCCGTGGGGCATCACATCTGCAACGTGTGTCGAGGATGATGGGTCCTGGATGATACCGTCAGAACAGGAGTCCGCTTCGACAAAATCGCGCCGGGCGCAAAGTGAACACCGTCTAAACAAGAGAGCCTTCCTAAACGTCCAAGTGAGGTGCTTGCAGATAAAGACAGAGAGGTAGCATCGCATACGCACTATTGTTATCCTCCCGAAAATTGCGAAAGTCGAAGGTCCTGGGACTCTGGAGTACGGAGCACTGTGAGATGGAGGAGCTCGCGTGTGTCCACTACACCGATAGAGACGGCATGTTCAGTTCCTTCGCAAGTCTTCGGCCCCGGTAGCCTGTGAATGCCGTCAGTGCGACCTCGTTGCTGCAACAGCCGCCACACGCTCGGTACTCGATGCCGATACTCTCAGGCCTCCTACAGTAGCTTGAGGCCAATTGTGTTGAATGCCGATATCCTTGGCCTGGCCGCCCGTCAACAGGCCTAGGGAGGATCTGGAGATGACGAACTCGCTTTCCTCTCAGATGACAAACTCGCTTTCCTCTCAGATAGGTGACGGACAGCGATATAGAGAGTGCAGAGCGAATTAGTGCATTGTTGGAATTTGGTTGGAGTAGGGTGAAGACAAGGCAATGGCATGCGAGGGGGAGGAAGACTGAGCCTAGCGCCGTCCTGCAGGCCGTCCTCCGAGGCGCCTGGGGCCCGGGGAGACTCCGACCGTATGCGCGCGGCTGTAACGCTTACCGACCATTCATGCATCATGCAACCATGGACCGCAAAGCCTCACCTTACAGCTCCAAAGCAACGTACAAACAAGAAATATCCGATGCAGAAAGGGGGGGAGCGAATGTTAACGTTACAACGGCTACCCCTTTCTCGACGACTCGTCGGAAGTTGGGCCCCCTTTTCATCCCTAGCTTCGTCTTTCTACGTCCACCATATAATTGACAACCATGCTGTTCAAGTCCAGAGGGGTAAGCCATCATTTCAAAGGTTGAAAATAGTCTCGGTGACACTGGTCCATGTTCTCAGTCCTCGGAGTCGTGCGCCGTGGACTCGGAATTAACCGTTGCGCCCACACCCACCTCCATATGCATAACATCATCGTACTGGCTCAACTCTACTCCTAAGGCTCTACTTCAAGAGATAGCTCGCCGGATTGCAGAACCAGGCGTCAAGGAAGAGGTTGTCAAGGCCATCTCGAATCAACCACTCGAGTTCAAGACCCTCCGGAACCGCTCGCTCCCCATCAACCGCCTCCCTTACGAACTCCTCGTTCGCATCTTCACCCTTACGCACCCAAAGGCTGGTCGCTATGGGTTGGCATGCATTTACTCGACGCTGGTCTCTGAACCCAACTTGAAACTTATGGGGACGTGTCGTCTCTGGCGGGATATCGTAGTCAACACCCCAGCGTTCTGGTCGGTCGTCAGCCTGGAACATCAAAAAGCGAATTGGATGGAGCTCTGCATTGCTCGGTCCCGCTCGGCCCCTATCGATGTCTGGGTACAAGTCACAAAATGGCGTTATTCCGACTACATCACGTTTGCTCATCCCCTCGCCCATCGTATCATTATCAACATACGGAGCCTCCACTTCCAAATCGACGTCGCCTTGTCCGACGTCGATTATAGTGGACGAGACTGGCCGTTTATGCGGCTCTTTGGAACCACCGGAGTTCCGACCATGCCTGCCCTCGAGAACCTCGACATCGATATTATCCCCGAGACGAAGCCTCAGCAGCGGGGCCACTCACCAGACGATGTCGAGCTCACCCGACAACACTTCCCGTGCATCCGAAGCCTCACTCTGGCTGGCGTTCTGGCGCCTCCAGACGCTGCGCTGTACACAGACCTGCGTGTGCTGTCCCTCACAAGATGCTCCCAGAGTCTCTCCGTCGACCAGTTTCTCGACGCACTCGCCCAATGCACCCGGCTCGAAACATTGCGCCTAGTGGAAACTCTCCACCACCTCTCGGACGACTGGAGGCGGCGCGACCCCGTCCCTCGCCGGCCGTTGATATACTTTCCGCACCTCGACTTCCTCGAGGTCTTGAGGCACGGATCCATCTGCACCTCCCGCTTCCTCGCACACATCCACGTCCGGGAGTGCGTGCAACTCAATATCTTGACCTCGGACAACAGCCGCCGCCCCGGATTCCTGAACGACCGCGCATCGGTCTTCTTCCTCGCAGGAGGCATTCTGCCGCCAAACCACGCCGCCACCCTCGCGCCGCTGTCCACGGTGACCGACGTCGAGGTAGACGCATATCCGGAAACTTATCCGGTCATCAATATGGCCTGGCTCAAGGTGGACCGCCCCGCCGAGAATGCCGTGAGGGCGCGGATGACGATGAACATGGCGTTGGCAGACCCTGCGTACGGCGCTGCGAGGCTGGGCTGGGTGCGGGAGCTCGTTGAGTCGCTGGGGCGCGCGCCCGTGAGAGCGCTCGTCTTGAACAACGCAGCCAGCCACCCCGACTCGGTCGCGGACTGGGCAGCGGTCTTCCGAGCGTTTCCACGCTTGGAGGGGCTCCGCGTTCACGTGAGCGAGAATCAGGACGGGGTGCTCGGGGTGGAGCACATGTTCCTTGGGCTGCACGCAGCGTCCGTGGAGCCTGCGACGGCGACTCGGACTGGGGCGGGCTCATCGGGGGCGGCCTTGGCATGCCCACACCTGAGAGAAGTCAGAGTGACTGGGTTGGGGACGACGGCGGTGTACGAAGCGGTGCGCACCTGCGTCATATACCGTGGGCACCAGGGAGCCGTTCTCGAGGAGCTCGACCTGAATCTCTCGCCGTCCTGGGCAGATGTGTCCACTGACGTGTGGCACGCCTACATCCGAGATATCAGAGACGCCACGGGGCGGATGGAGACCCTTTATATGGGCGATGTGGATCCGGTAGAAGCAACAGTTGATATGTTCGGCGAAGGTGAGTAGCTAAATCGATTTGCGATTGAGGTGGTAGGTGATGAGTCGTTTCTGGCGACGCGTACGTTGCTGCCTTGTCCGACGTCACGGCTGATTGGGCGCGTCACGGCGACCGACACACAGGATTTTTAGACCGGGAGACAGGAAGGGGTACGTGCACAAGGCACTTCAAGCGTGCTCTGCGATGGCTGGGGCGCAAATTCAGCAGTCATGTCAAGCTCCAATGAGATTTTACTAGGATGTAGGTTACCGTCCAAAAATTGCATGCAGACTGATACAAACGTACGTCATCAAACAAACCACCACGACTACTACAACCACTCGCACATATCTACGTCGTGGCGTACGAGGATAAGCCCACATGCTTCCGCTCCTTCTAGTCGCGAACGAACCGCGTCGAGAACTAAATCGGGGCGGTAGCGCGCCTGTGGCTGTTGTCCAGCTGACCCCAATCCTACGAGGAAAATTGGTGTGTGTTGATCTCGTCGCAGAGGAACTAGAATGTTCTCGCGCCGGATGTTCCCGTGGACATATCCGTTCCTGTGGAGCACATCTAAGGCACGCTTCACCGCCGCCTTCGTAGGCTTAGGGAGGGGCTGCCCATGATACTTTTCATGTGAAGTGATGAGGTTGCGGGGTCCATGGACATACGAATCGCCCGTCATGATGACCAACCTCCCCAAACCTCCCTTGTAGGGGAACGGACAAGGTTGAGGGCATAGCCGGCGCCAGCAGGCGCGTTGTGGGCGTCAACGTCGTAGGAATCGCAGAACTCCACGATAACATTTGAATGCATGTTGTCGTGGTCCATCTCCGCCCGGAAAAGCGAGGCACTCAGATCGTCACAGAGCCTGTCGACGAACTGGAGGTTTGGGAATTGATCGTCGGAGACAGGAGTGGGATTGGGAAGATAGACCTTTGGAATCGGCGCGGTAGTCCGGGGGAGATTCGAATACAAGGAATGGAGCTCGTCCACAGTCCGTCGTACTTCTTGAGCAGCGCGGGAAAGCTTTAGGATGTTCGCGCGTCTCTCCTGGACTGTGTTGCCAGTGAGGGAGATCCGGAGGATCTCCTTGTATATCCATGTGTCCACGAAGATGGCGTAGAGGATCACGACGTGGGGTCCGTCAATTGTGGACAGTATCATGGGACAGCGCGAAGCAGCCCGTATGGGACCGTGCTAGAGATAAGTCGTTAAATGAGGAAATTTAGAGGGACAGTGTTGAGAACCACGTACCGCTCTCTGAGACACAAGTCGTTGGTAGGTAAACTGGACCTGAAGATGCGCCATGAGGTTGCTCTCGTTTTTGAACTCCATGCCACACAGAAATGCGAGAGTCTCGTCGTCCTGGTCGCTGGCCTTGATGGCAATGGTCTCGGCAGCATCAAACGACATCGGTCGTCCTTGGCGTGCCCCAGGAATGGTGATTCTGCCAGAAGCGGAGAAATGGAGACCAAAGATATCCCGAAGGAAAGGAGTCATAGTGCGTTGGCGTTCTGCCTCGGTGGGGTAGAAGTTGGAGAGGCCTGGAAGAACCCCGCAACCTTGTTAACCTCGTTCCCCGGCGGCAAGGAATTGGCGTTGATGTTCATAAGCCGTTGGATCAGGTCTGCAGCCTGTGGATCGTAGATTTCGACGTCAAGAGTGGTGAGTTCGATGGGCCGTCCGATAGATATCGGATGCTTGTCGAAGGCTTGCTTGAGGTCCTAAGGGGTCTTGATGATCTTCGACGGAGGCATAGCCAGGAGAGCGCGCTCCATATTGCGATCCCGTGCTGTTTCGTAGGCATCAGGGAGATACGCAGACAAGAAAAAGAGATAATGATAATGAACGGTGAATACCTCGTAACGCGATGTACTCCTGAGGTTGCGCCTTATGGAAGTTGGCTACCAGAGTTGCTTCGTTAGTAGTGGTGGCCCACTTTGTTGAAAATGACAACATACCGTACAAAACGCCAACGTCACAGTGCCCACGATGGAGAATGGGGAAGTCAGATGGGGCCATAGCAGGATGGGATGAAGGGCCCCCAAAGCGCCTTGCGAGATCATCCATGGACAGATGACCCGACTCAGGGAGCTACTTAGATAGAGACGAACAGATGGGAAGTCTGAAACATAGTAGAATAACCAAGTGAACAGTAGCGCGACGCACCTGGAGGAAGCTGGGGCGACAGTAAGATGGTATTAAAGCCTGCAATTCGATGGGCATCTCGGCGGCCCTGCAGGCGATACCCTCCCAGGTGACTCGTGAAGCGGGAGCAAGACCTGGGAAGTGTGGATGACACGTCGCAGCTTCAACCCTTGCTCAACATGCGCGATAACGATGCGCACAGTGACTGTGGGAAGCGTAATTGGCAAGGTAAAGGGGCGTTTGAAGAGCTTGGCAAAAAGAGAGAGACGGCTTCATGGCGCACTAGGACAAGCGAGGAAGCGAAGACACTGGGCTGTCGAAGGCCGTGTCAAATAGCTCAGAAAAAACCCAGGCTGACGGGAGGCTGACAGTGAGTTGACTGACACAGGCTGACGGACGGATCGAAATCGCAGAATCAGGCCAGTCCCCATCATGTCGTCGTGTTTAAACACTGTAAACTTTCGAAAACTGCGCCACGGGCCTCTGAGCTGCATGAACGAACGCGAGTCAAGGTAGTGAGCATACGTTTGCCGATAATAGGGAACGTGTCCGAAGATAGTTGAGGGTAAGCGAATGTGAGGGCAGTGAGCGGCACCGGCCCATTCCCTCGGCGTTCCAGGCAGATACGCAAACCGCTAGGTGGAAACCTACCTTCGGATGCCACCTAGTAAACAGAGATAAGGAGCGACAGAAAATTGAAGTTTCGAGCAAACAAGAACGTACCTAGAATACGCAGAGATCTGAACGACCTGGAGCTTCACGAATTGCACAATCGCACTCCAGAGTGGCGCAGCCCTCAGACTTCTGCGATCGCCAGGTAGGAAGATGATACATTGAATTATGACTTCACATACGACAACATGGGGAGGAAAGCGCAATGATACACAAGGACGTTTGAGGCGGAAGACAAAAGGAGGCGAAAGTGCGGTCAACACTTTTTTCGTCACGCCGACCCCCCAACCTCTATAGATCCGACGATCCAAGTTAGCGGGGCAGGCACGAGGGTGGTTAGATGGTGCACTCACGTTCTACCATAACATCAATCGTATCTGACGAAAGGAAGGAAAGCAAGCGTCAGCGATGAGAGGAGGAAGGAGCCCGGCGGGTCAAACGCGACATACCGTTGTCCTCCATGTCCAACGATGCTGGTGTGTCATCATCGCCTATCCTGGCGCCGTCGTACAGGAATCTGCGACGTAAAAACGACGAGGCACACAGTCAGCATCCCGCCCAGCCGGCTTCCAAGCCCAGAAGCACCGCGATGCTGATCTGTCGATCTCTCCTGCGCCACCCGCTCTCGGGCGAGACACAAACGGGGCACAGTCCCGCACAGTCCCGCACAGGGGCGAAAAAAGAGACACAAGAGTGAAGAGCGGCTCACCGTATGCTGCTGACGTCCTTGCCGACCTTGTTCGCGTACGCGCCTTGGAGCTTGCTCAGCTTCGTATTCCGCTTAATCTTGAAGAACACCTCCTCGCCGTTCTGCGTCGTCACCTGCAGACCATGGGAGCAAGAACATGTCAGCTCTGCGACGACGAACGAACCAAGATTCTCCCCTCGCACCCCCCGACGCGGTGCTCGCCCCTGTACACCGAGGCAAAGCGACCGACGGCAAGCTTGCGCAGGTCTGAGACGACACTAAATACAGTCGCACGCACCTTGATATTGATGGGCGCGTTCGCGTCCTCCTGCTTAGGCTCAGCATCCTGGGACGTCCCCGGCTCGTGGTCAGCCATGTAGTGTATGAGTGTCTGCGCGTTGATGAGGGGTAGGGGTCTGCGGTTATGCGAGTGGTTCGCGGGCAAGGAACGACGCCGCCCACCACGCCGAACTCCCTCCCAGCCACGGCGCCAAACATGCGAATTACGTAACAGTCTGCTCTGGAGGGCCCCTCTGCACTGTGTCGGCCATGGGGGAGCACGATGGGGTCGACGCTGATGCATAGAATTACAAGGATAAGCTACGGTAGATAATAAGAAAGCCTATACTACACACGGCATGGACACTCGACTCGAGGCTGGCACTGTCGAGAAAAGTGCCAGTGGACGAGACTGGTCCTACCGACTGGACATCATTAGACAGATATGATAGATACCATCCCATCGCATCCGGAGTCCGCATAAAACAGGGCGAAACGAAACACAACCTGCACGCCCGCTGAGAAAACAAAGAACACGAACCAAACCGAACCCCGCAGTGAAAAAAGGAACCACCGCCTTACCCTGACACACTGGCACGCTCACCGCCGGCCTCCACCCAGCCGCGCCAGCATCCTCCTCGCAGCGCCGTACTCCGCGTCCTCCTCGTCGCTATCCGCCCACACGTCCCGCCCGCTCACCTCCTCGATCCGCGACCCCCACCCGCCCCGCTGCTCCGGAGGTGGGGCCCACGGCCGGCGCCGCTCCGCCTCCTCGCCCTCGTCCGTGTCGTCGATCGCAGGGGGCGTCGCCGAGAACGTCGGCGGCAGCGACATCCGCACGCTCTTGCGCCGCCGGGGCGGCTCGACGACCGCCGTCGACGCGCTCGAGTGCGACGCCTCGCTCCCGTCCTGCTCGTGGCGCGCGTCCCCATTCTGCAGCGCACGTCCGTCCGCCGGCTGGAGTGTGGAAGGAGGCAGGGGGATCGGAGGCAGGGGAGGCGACTCCCCGGGCTCGGGCTCCTCGTCAGAGTCGAAGAACACTTCCCGGCTCGTCTCGTACGACGATATCGACGAGATGTCGCTCTCGCGACGTTTCATCGGCACACGCTCAGCACTCGTCGCTCTGTCAGTGGGTGCTGGAGCAGGTGTCGGTTCAGGAGAAAGTGCAGGCCGCACCGGACCGTCCACTGTCGCCGGGGCTGGGACTGGCATCTTGGTTGGAGTACTCTGCGGCGTTGCTCCGTTCACGGGGGCACTCGCAGGCGGGTTCGGCGACGGCGAGCGGCTGGGATTGCGCAACGCAGACCGCAAAGGCATCTTAGGACCAGGGCTGGTCGGAAGCGGCTTCGACGACCCGGCCTTCGGATAACTAGAAGAACCAGATAGGGGCAACGTCGGCGCAGACATCGACGCAGACAGCAGCAGTGAGTTGCGGTAGTTGTCTTCCACAGGCTTCTTCTGCTCTCCTTCCTCCTTCTTCTTCGGATGTGACACCCCGTTTGTCTGACGCTGAGGCAGGCGTGCAGGCGCAGGTGTTGGTGGGGTTGCTCGTATGACAGGGATCTCGCCCAAGCTCTCGCTGTACGCAATATTGATCGGCCCAGGAGCCTGCGGGACGACGAGCATGCGGTTCGGGTCCTGCTTGAACGCCGCCTCCCGATTCATGCGCGATATACCCTCGACGATGCTCAGTAGACTCGGTTCTCCGGTGGCAGTGGTGAGCAGCGACCGCGTGGTTGGCGGTGCTGCGCCGCTGGGGGTCGACACCGACGCTGTCCGTTTGTGGCCAGGACTTGGTCTTGGCGGTTGCACGTCCAGCGACGCCGTCCGTTTGCGCACCGAGCCCGACTTCCCGCGACCGAGCGGCGCCTGCGTGGTAGGCGACATCTGCGGGGGTGCGCTCATAACGGACTGCTTCGACATCGAGGAATTGCGCGACAATGAAGGCGATCCTACCGTAGGCGGCGCCACCTTCTTCAACCGGCCAGACGACGGAGCCACCTCGCTCGGGATCCTCAACGAGTCACCCATCCCCTCGATATCCGGCGGCCTCGACACCGTCCGTTTCCGTGCCCGCGTCGCCTTGCTTACCGACTCGCTCACTGTATCGCTTGCGTAGCCCTTGTCTCCGTCGGATGCCATGCGAGACGGCCGTGGGGCTTGCACAGAGCCCCTCTTCGTGCGCTTCCTCAGTCTTGCAAGCTCTGCATCTTCCTCGGCGTTCTTCGCTGGCGATATGGAGCCCGCACGCATCATATACGCATGCGATGGCGCCTCGTCCTCAGAGCTGTCCCGCTGCCCAGCCGCGATGTTCTGGTCCGTCCGAGTCCGCCAGCGAGCGTTCTTCGATGGCGAGCCGCTCGGGGAATCGACGTCGGAGCGCGAGCCCCCGACGTGGAACAGCGCCGCCAGGCTGCCCAACACACCCTTCCGCTTCGTCGGTGACTCGTTGCGCATCGCGTACGATCCTGTTGCGTTCGTCTCGCTAGCCTTGGGATGGCGGAGGGAGAACGAGTGGTGACGCGACGGAGGCGTCGACTTCGCCTTGCCCTTGCTGAATCGCGGGTTGTCGTGCACCTCGAATTGGACGCCTTCGGGATTTTCGTCTTCACTGCTGCCCCCTTCTTCGACGATCGTGGCCGGGTGGGCGGCACCGTTCGGGACCGCATATTCAGATATGGAGTGCGCAGGCGGAATTTGGAGGATATACGGTTGCGGGGAGGTCACGCGAGGCGTCGATGAATTGGAGAACCATGCCGGGTCAACGGGGTTTCCAGGCGGTGAGTTGTACCCGACTTGCGACGCGGACTGAGAGGGCGCTAGAGACGAGACGTCAGATCCTGCCCTATCGTTCCCATTAAGGGCCTGATGAAGGTACGGATGCATCGAAGGGTTGCCTATAATGAGCAGTTAGCAACCTCTTTGAAGCATCCCGATCTTAACCCGTGCAAATCCAAGATATATCGAGACGGATTGCGACCGTAATCGCCTCGGTAGCCTTGCACACTACTAGTCCCCAATTACGAGGCAGCACCTCCACTCCCCGCTCTTCTGACAGTCCACTCACTGGCGGCCATGGCAGCCAAGCAACCCGATAGCCAGGATTTGATTATGCGAGCAGGCTTCGTGCGAAAAAGCCACACCGAAGGTGAGACCGACGGGTCGCGTCATTGTGACCCACAGCCGAGAGAACGTGGCGTCGCGAGTGTACACCAAGATAAATCCCGCCAGCGCACTCTGCAACTTGCGGGATGGATTCACAAACTCCCGGTTGCAAAACTTAAACACAACAGCAACGTGCGCGAACGAGCAGCAGGGGCACAACCTGGCGGCAACTGCTTTTACAACTCGTCTGTTACCGTCGTAACAGCCGAGAAATAGCGATGTGTTATGATTGAGCGAGATAGCCTGGTCCGTAGGCACAATGATTCTCACAACGGGAAGATGGCCATTGCGAGCATTGGGAAACACGGTTGCACGGGGACTTTGAAGTTTCTCTGTGATTTTCAGGGCGTTTCGGAGTCCAGGAATTGTCAAATCTCCTCAGTATTTCCAAAGTGTATTCGGAAATTGGAACCAGATGAGCTGTGTCCAGAGAAGGGAAATCTCGGAGACCAGGGTCGCCAACAGAGAAGAAACGTGCTGTTCTCGGACAATGTAGCCTGTCTCTTGTCCCACGAAACTTGGTGAAAACACAAAGGAAACGGCAAGTTTCCCCAGCCACAGGATCACCCCTGCCACTCCCGAGAAAATTGCAAAGTTCTATCCTCAACCGTTTCCCTGAACACAAAACATCTTCCGCGCCCATCATGTCTCCCGGTGTAGGGCATGCTTCGGAGCCTTGTCGACGCAACAAGGTGGCAGCATGCATCACAGCCAAAAAAACGAGGCTGAGCTCTCGCCCACTGACTGGACGGGGAGCGCATAAAAAGCGGGGAGTGCAACGTAGGGATGGAATACACCTCAGATCCGCGGCTTGAAGCCATGCACAACACGGTGCTCCGGAGAAGAGAGAATCAGAAGCGAGACGCACCGTATCCGTTAGCCGTATCCAGACCCTCGAGGGCCCGTATCCCCTCCTTGCCCATCTCGCCCCACGCCCAGCCGCACTCCACCATCGCCTTGCACCGCGCCTCGAGGCCGGTCCTGATCGTCTGCGCACGCAACGCGCTCAGCTCCTGCTCCTTCGTCGCGAGGTGCGCCTCGCACGCCTGCAGCTCCGCCTGCGCCGCCGACAGCTTCTGGCCGACCTGCACCTCGGGCTTTGTGATGTTGAGCGACGATCCGGACGGCGAGGACGACCCCCCTGGCAGCGAGCTGGAGTCCCGGGTCGGCTTCTGCGGCGACTTGGACGCCTTGATGAGGCGGTTGACCCTGCCGAGTACCGTTTAGCAAACCGAACATTGACGACGTCAACAGGCACACGAGTACTTACAGGATCTCACGGTCGCGCACGATGTTCGCGACATCATCCTCCATGGCCTTCAACGCCTTGAGCTGGTCCTGCCACCTCTGCACTGCCGTCGCGTAGCTCCGCAGCGCATCGTCCGCCCCGGTGAGTGCGCCGGCGACGGCGATGATCACCTGGGACGTCGGGGGGCTCGAAGCGGAGGCGTAGGCGGAGAAGGACGCGAGGGAGACATGGGAGTAGTCGAGGAGGATGGAGAGGTGCTTCGAGTAGTCCTTCTCGTGGTTCAGGAGGTTGGTCAGCAGGCGAGAGTCGGCCGGTCGGTGCACCATCCGCGCGGGCTATGACGGGTAGCTCGCTATCCTGCCTGACGATGCTCCGTTGGTCTAAGCGTTTCGAGATATTTGAGGCTGGCGGCTGGCGGCTGTGAAGCCTGGTTGTCGTGCGCTTGTTGGCTGGCGAATCGTCGGTAGGTCGCTTGATTTGTGCTGCGTTCGCTGCCCCAGGTGAATATGGCCGTCCTCGCAGAGAGCACGGAGTAGGATGGGGCACGATGAGGACGTTGATGAAAAAGGAGAGGGAGGAGGTAAATAGGCTGGGGCTCGACAGTGACGTAGGGAGAAGTCGGGAATGTTTGTCAACTCAACGCCGCCACATGGCTCCACTTCGCCTCCCGATATAGCAGCCATAGTGATGGGGAGTCCCCTAACCGCAATATATCTATATCATCAGTACCACCGAACCCACTGGGGCTGATTCACATTTCATTCATGTAATATGAGGCAACGGCAATTTCATGCTACTGTAACTTGTTGAATGGGGGAGGTGGGATGGGGATTCGGACGATCCAAGTAGTACGTTCTCACCAATGGTAGCTATTAGCTACTTATGTCCCTAATAGCCGTGCACATAGATAAACCACGTATCGCCCGCACTTAAACAACCGAATTAGGCTAGATGCTCGCGCGTGTGACATGATGCGGGCTACAGGACAGCTAAGTAGTAAGTTTCTTCTATGCGTGGGCGTAATAGTGGTCATGCAGTGGGATGTATGAAGAAGTGTGCTTCCCATGTAAGAAGTAAGGGCTCTATACGGCCCCGGCCCATAGTGTACAGAAAGTCCATCTGTTGGATGGCCGAGCGATGCACGATGGTGTCAATCTGTCAAGCACCGGGCCATGGAAACCTCGAATTTGCGACCGCGACTAGCATCTCGAACTATTGATCAGCCTCAACGTTTAGTCAACTTCATTTCACAGACAAGAAAGTTCAAAAAACCCTTTCCTGTAGCAAGCTAATCCACACAATACAACACGCACAGTCAACGCGAACAGAAAGAAAGAAAAATCGAAGCACTGTTTTATTACTACTGTTTTCACAAACGGTAACTAGCATCCCAGCAAGGGCCTCCTCAACTCAGTAGTTAGTATGAGTATGCACAGCTAAACTGACAAAACTAGCCGCAGACTGCCAATGCCGGGACGCACGGTATCGTCGGGGTGTCGCGTAACGTATCGTAGATGCATCAAGTTCGGGTTCGGTGGGTGATATGGGAGATGTGGTCGGGTTTTGTAGCTTACAGAGCACGCAGCACAAGAGGAAGTGGGTCCTTAGGGGAGTACGGGAAAAAGGAAATGTCAATGGGAAGGGAGGGGGGGTAGGGGAGAGGTAGTAAGACACTAAAGTATAAGTATGCAACAGGTGGAACAATGCTCTATGACAGTACGAAATGTGCGGCGAATATGCATGAATAGTTGTAAGTATAAACAAATGAACACATCCAGCAAGACACAACAGGCGGCCAAAGGCAGCAGCCATCCTCCAAGAACGTGAAGGACCCGGACGTAGGACCGTCAACGAAGCGAAGTTCAGTCCGTGCAAACAGCAATCGCAGGCGAGGGCGGGGTGTCGCGCGGAGAACCAACCGGATCCAACAGTCACAGTCAAGGATTCAGAGTCAAGACATCATCATGATTCAAATCACCGGGGCTGCCAATCCGCTTGCGGATAGTGGTCCATCGTGCCCCAAGTCCGCTGCGTCCGCCCCGAGCTGCTCGTCGTGTCCTCCCGTGTCGTCGGCGCGGTGATGAACGACTGTGGCGCCGTGCTCAAGTCTGGTCTGCTCTCGATCGCGACCTCCTGCGCCCGCACCAGTGGGGCGCCAGGCACCGGCACCCCGCCGCGTTCGGTCGCGAGGCTCACCTCCGACTGCTGCGACAGCGCCAACCGCGCCGTATGCAGTTCCAGCTCCTCCGTCCCCGTCTCCCCCTCCTCCTCCATCCCCATCTCCTCCTCGCCGGACGACGACGACGGGAGCGGGATGTTGGCCTCAGACTCAGCGATGTCCGACATCTCGTGCAAGCCCTCCTCGGCGCGCCACTGCTCGCGTAGCGGGTGCCCGAACGTGTGGTTCTCAGGGCTCGAGAGCACCGCCTCAGACGACGTCGACGCGTACGGCGAGTCTGCTAGCCGCACGAGCGAGTTCGCGCGCGACCGCACCAGCTCGATCGACGACCGCGACGCGGCCCCGATCGACTGGATCAGCGACTGTGCCCGAGAACGCGCCGCGTCCGACAGCGACGTCCCCGAGTTCGTCCGTGACCGAGAGTGCGAGTTTGTCCGTGACCGCGAATGTGGCGCGGACGCTCCAGAGCCAGAACGCGAGCCGCTCGAGCGGCGATTCGCGCGGTGGCGCAGATTCGCGAGCGACGCCCGCGGACTTGGCGCGGCGGAGAGAAGCCCCACACTGTCCTGGCGCTCTGCCTCCTCGATAGAGCCCTCGGCCTCGGGGACCTCGATGAGCGACTCGTCGTTGAGGTCGTGCTCGTACATGTGGTCGTCCTCGTACTCGCCTTCGCCCTCGCCGTCCGATTCGAACGATCCGATCGGGATGGGGCCGAACGTGCGCTCCGCGGAGGGGTCCGTCACCATGCTCTCTGTGCGTGTGCGTGCGCGTGGCCGCCCGCCCGGAAACACGACTGGGGAGGGCGACCCTGGAGAGGACGGGGGGATGGGCACCGTCCCTGCTCTCGCTCGTCTCTGTCCTCCTTGCGCCTGGGGATGCCGCGGTGGCATGGGAATGATGCTCCCGCTGAAGCTTGAGTGGTGTGGGCTTGCGTTCGAGCTGGTGTTCGAGCGAGGTGAGTGCGAGTCCGACGACTCTACATTACCGGTTGACTGCGTAGACCGCGAGTGGCGCGTGGAGCGCGACTGCGTCGAATGGGACTGCGTCGAGTACGGCGTTGAGTGCGTCTGCGGGCTCATGTGCGAGGCAGAGGACATGCTTCCCCGGGGTCGACGGAACTGGAATGGGTAGCGCGAGACGACGGGCCGACCCAAGCTCGACATTGACCCTGAGGTGCGTCTCTCCGATGAGGGCACTTCGCTTTCTTCTTCCTCTTCCTCCTCCTCCTCCTCCTCCTCCTCCTCCTCTTCGCCTTCGGCGTCCTCGTCCTCTTCGCCCGTATGATGCGCACCATCGTCTTCGGTAGCGACGTCCTTGTCCTCGATCGCAGGGGACGGCGGGAACGGTACGACGTCCTCCGAAGACAACTGAGCGCCGAAACCCGTGAAGGGATACGGCAGAGACATCAGCGGGCCAGATGGGTCCGTACCCGCCCTTTCCTTCTGCTTTACAGCGGCGACCGGCGGAATGATGCTTGACAGCTCAGGTACGGTCGCTTTCGCCTTCCCAGCAGCCTTGTCCTCCAGCTCCGGCGTTTCCCGTGGACTCTCGAACAACTCCTCCGAGAGGACGCCGCGGCGCGCGGGCTGCGGAGTCGATGGCAGTCCAACCGCGGCGAAGATGCGGTCCATGCCTTCCAGCGGCGCCGCTGCCTCCTGCACCTCCTTCCCTTTACCCTCCTTACCGAGTGCAGACTCTCCTCGCGGCGGCTTGTTCGTGAGGCAGAAGTCGTATGCGTCCTTGATCCGCAAGATCGTGCACTCCTTCCACGACCAGGGCAGCGTGTCGAAGTCCGAGACATTGTCGTGGATGGCCGCCGCGGCCTTCTCCGCGTCTTCCTCCTCCCAACGGTACCGCGGCCCACATAACCCGGCGCAGCCCTGCCCGCTCAGGATCCAGAGCCCGGCCCTGCAGAGCGGCGAGGCGACAGCGTTCCGTCGTGACGAACCAAAACCCGTCAGCACCAGTTCCGATGGCAACTGGAAAACAAAGGCACATGGCACGCACCAGCTTATCAGGAGAACCAGAATGCGCCATGCCGTCCAAGCAGCATTCGCGATGAGCACGCCCCGGGCATAGTCCGTCAGGGTTCCATCAGAGGAGCGGAAGAATGTCCCGTCTCTCTGGCTGATGCCTGCATCCGTGAGTGCGAGAACGTTGGGATCAGGGGAGGAAAAGGCGAAGAGCAAGGCCAAGCACAGCGCGGCGCGCGGCATCAAGAGCGCGACCGTAGGCAGGTTCTGGGAGTAGAAGTAAAGGGTCTCAGCAAGGCCATCCGGGAGACTGCCATGCTCGCCGGCGAAGGCGGAGAACCGGATGTGGTAAATGAAGGAGAAGTTCACGTAAGACGACATCGCGGCAAAGTTAAACGCCGCGGAAGAAAAGTATATGGGAAGAATCAAGGGGCGCTCTGGAAACGCGCAGGCACAAATCGTCAGGCCTGTCAAATTGAGTTGCGGAACAGATGGAGCACTCACTAACACGCCAACGGCGGATGAAGGAATAGACAAGCTCGTATACCACTGAGACGACAGCGATCCATGCAAACCAGCATGCGATGTACGCTGCGGCACCGAGGGCCCAGTTGCGGCCTGACCCAGGGACGCCAGGCGCCTCTGGATTGGGGAACTTCGCAACACTGCGCGCAGAATGAGGAGCTGTGGCGATAAAATGAAACGAACACTCACGAAACAAGGACAAATACAGCGTTGAAGTCGAAGAACGTTTGAAGCGGGATGTGGCCGAAGACGAAGAGCGGGAACAGATAGTACCACAGGCGCATCTTCCAGGATGGATTTCGGAGCAGTTCGAGGTTGAGCGAGGGCGCGTTGAACCTGGGCCGTGGCGGTTGACCTTCGCCCCCTCCCGACGCAGAGAACAGCGTGGGGGTCAGGGCTGCGCTCGTCGCGCGCGACCACGCACGGGCGTGTCCAGCACCCGAGAAGGCGCGCGACTGGTCCGTAGGCTCCCGACGCGTGCTCTTCTCCGCTTGACTCTGGAGACTGACGATGCGTACGGACCGTGGGGTTGGCTTCCGACCGATCGTAGCGGGGGGCTCTGGGTCATTGCTGTTGCTAGGCCCGGCCTCGCTGAACATGCCAGCGACGGAGTGGATGGTGGAACGGGGAGCAGGGCCGGGAGGACGCTTGGGGAGCCACGACGGATACCCTTCCGAACTGGACGAGACGCCTTGGGGGGACTGGGGAGAAGACGACTGGCGTTCGGATACGGGTGATGGTCCGTGCGTGGGGCCCTTCGAGCGATCAGTGTTTCCCGACGAGCTGGGCCGCGAAGCGGACTGGGGAGAGGGTGAGGCAGAAGGACTAGGAGAATCGTTCGTGTGTCGTGACATGTTCGTGGATTACGGCGGAAAAAACCATGCAAAGTCAGTAGATTAGCCAAACGAGTCGAGAGGTCGTAGCAGGATTAGATGCGGTGTCGCGAGGAGGGCGGTGGCAGCGTGCAGGGGACAGCACGGCGAGCTGAACACGGGCTCCTGGGTGCTACTGCTGCTGGGGGCCTTGAACGCGAGGGCCGCGTGTTATGACGACGGGCTGCCTCGTGTTGGGCGAGCAGTGGGAGACGACGCGCGAGAGACCTTCCACGCCCGCCAGCGCGCCAAATCTTCAACCAACGACTCACCAATTTTGGAAGCCGTGCCTTGCCCGGCCGCGCAACTCCGCGCGGGCGCCGTAATTTGCCTCCGCTCTCCAGCCGATTCGCCGGTCGTCAAATGCCTCCGCGCCAGCGCTTGCTAAGCTCTTGTACTTGACCGACAATGTTGCGTTCAAGGAAACAAGCAAAGGGGTATAGAGAGTGTGAGTTTCTTTTTCGAACAAGGAGCGGCAGGGCGACAAGCAGCAAGCAGGTCAAGGCTTGGATAGTGATGGTAAATGGTCAAGAAAAAGGTGAGCCCCTCCGCGCTCTGGCGAAGTCAAGTTTTCCGTTGCCATGTCAATGACGCTGCATTATATCTTCCGCAGGGCTCCTTGTTGACGCGTTGTATGCCGTTGTGGGCGTAGCCCGCACGAGCCGCCCCCGCCGAGCCTCGAAGGGAAAACCCTTAGTCAACCCCGAAAGCTCTGCACAGGACAGTATTACTTATACATACCGCGTTTTGGAAATCCTCTCGAGGGGAGTGAGTACTTAAGTTTACCAATGGACGGGACGTGGAGTCTGCGCTCGCCGCTAGATGTACTGCAATCTACCTCAACCGGCGTACCTCCGAGGTTCTTGGCTGAGTGACCTATTGCCTTGCCTATAGGTCACTCGATCAAATTCCCTGTGGCCCGCTACTTTGATTTGCGCCGCCCCGCCGGGCCTGACGCACACTGCGTCGGCGAAGAGCTCAACAGACCGCCCCAGACTGCTCAGTAACGCGACTCGCTTTGAATGGTGCTAGAACGGGTTGGTTCTGGTCTCTCCATAGCCAATGTCCCGCTGATGCGCCTCGTCGCACGACAATCATGGTCATGATTTATGGTGGTGACTCACCATGGCCGGCAGGAGAACTCCGGATTGACGCAGTCGCATATTCTAAACTTGGCTCCCCGACGACAAGGAGGACCTTGTCGAATGCATCCAGCCGACGAACAGCGTCCGGATAGAGTGCAGCAGCTACATGCCTACCGAGGCTGATACGTCTCTTTGAGAGAATATATGCGCGCATATAGTCGCATGTAAGGCCTCGTCGATGTATGCCAGCTGCGCGGTTGGGCGAAAAAATGCTGTTCCTTTAGCGGAAAAAGTAGAAGAACCATGCGATGGAGGCATCCCCGTGGCTGGGAGCGTAAATATGGGAGTAGTCGAAAGATGCTGCGATTCACAGTTTGGAGTTTATATACCAGAGTAGACCATGACGTGGGTGGGACTTGTCATCCAAACACAGTAACTCTCCTTCCTTTCTCGGACCACACGGATTTTCCAAGCTGTCCTCCCCGGAATCCAGCGGCTTCTCTCTCCGATCGCGTCATCTCTCCAATGATCCATTCCCTCAGACTAGAGGTCACTAGTATCGATAAGCTTCGTAGATCTAACATCAACCATTCTCTAATCTGTGCGGAATTAGTGGAGGACAGGAGATTCATGGTTGTCAAACCGCAAACAACACCAACATCATACTTACTCGCCATATATAACTGCATCAGAGCGGAGAAGCCATGTGTGCTCCCTATTGACCTGCACCGAATCCTTGACTAGTCTTCATCTACTCTACATCCCAATTGAGCTGGCATGCGACCTGCTGGGATTATTCCCCTGTCGTCGCACAGCACGCTTAAAGCACTCTTTGTGCATATGCACTGCTCTCGGATCCTCTGAGTCTGAGTGTGTGTAAGTTGCGATCGCCGCGACGCGCCCAACGTCCGGCAGGTCACCAACATGTGGGTGGCCCGCAGCACGGCCGAGCCACATTCAGCTATCATTGCAATCGCAAATTGCGCTCACTGTTCCGACTCTGCCAACAAAATCAAGCCCTACTCCTCCCCGATATACATTGTCCACAAATCCATCCTTCACTCGCCCCGTGTAGCCTTTTCGCGCCGTCCACGCCAATGGAAAAGTCCCGCCCCGCCCCCAGAAACACAGGATAAGTAGCCCGAAGGCGAGTCGACGACTCCTTTGGCTTCACAGTATCAAATGCGGGCGCGCACCGCTTCGCACGCCATCCCCCTCCTCGTAAACACTGACCGCCCTCAGGTGTGAGCACGCCGCTGGTCCGTCTAAGTCCGAGTCGACTTCGCTGGCTGAGATGTTGACAAGGACGCGGCATGCAACTCGAGCAATATGTGCTCGACCTGGAGTGTCGTACTGTGGGGTGCGCCGGCCCAAACCGCGGGCAGCTGCTCCAAGCTCTGGAACGCACCCTGGTAAGACCGTTGCCCAGTTCGTGACCGAGCCGAAGTAGGTACCGAAGCGCATGAGCAGCACCTCTACCAGCTCCCGCACCAAGCCTCGCCTGGCGGACTATTGTCAGTGCTGTTTATGCTTGCATCCGCCCTCATCACGGCCTACTCGATGGTGCGGCCGTACCTAATGCCTATGCAATCTTTGACTAGGATAGGACCGGTTTTGAACATTTGGACGCAGCTGAATACCAGACCTCGGCCGGAAAGGCAGCCACCTGCGCCTGGTTCAATTTGGGCCAAGATCGCACAGGGCACCCCAGACCGTGTCAGCTCGCCAAAGTCGAGCTGAGAACGTCGATGGCTCCTGTGTAGTTTAACTCGTCGCTTGCAGCAACTTCCCCGCCATCACCGTCTCTCTCTTCCCCGTCATCGCCATCTCTCTCTTCCCTCCCACCCACCCCTTGACCTGAATTTCCTCCATGTGGCAGATGACCCATTCGCTTGTGGAACTCAGTGTGGCTGGCAAGACCTTCATCGTTGGAGACCCGACGGTAACCGTCCACTTCTTCCTCGCACACGCGGCTCGCACCTTTGGGCCGCATGAAGTCGTCGACTATGGGGTCCCCAGACTCCCTCCGGACGAGCTCAACCTTGCGTCCATCCGGGGAGCGATTTTGGAAACAGTGGGCGAGGAGCTGAGGAGGCGTTTGTTAGTGGATTCAGACCTACGCATCTTCCGGGTAAGTCGTTCTCTCCTCGATTACTCTTTCACCACTCTTACCTCCGTTCACTAGGTGACGGCCGAGGGCGGGGTGTCCAAGAATGCAGCCGTAAGGCGCTTCTATGGGCACCTGAGTCGCAAGGATGCATGCTTGCTTACGGACGAGTGGCTAAGCTCTCAATGCGACGGAGGCGTAGTCCACTTAGCGGCCAGATACGGTATGTGGGTCGTTCTGCACGGAGCTGACTAGCACTGAAAATCCAATCTCTGGACTCATAGTGGACCACCTGGTGCCTCAAATTCCGCCCGGCATGAACATCGCAGAAAGCGGTGAGCTCTAGCTCGTCTGTTATACCTTCATGACGATCTAGCTGACACTGCGTTGCAGAGAGGCAACGGCACAGCCACCGCGTCCGAGCTAGCGAAGGACGCTCCTCTCGCCTTCGACGATTAGCTCGTGCTTTCAAGGCGCCGACTGGACGTCATGGCTCCAGGCACATCTATCTTCTCTCCCCCCTCGGCGTATCTCTCTCAAGCGCTAGCCGAGCCTCACACTGACCCAGACGTTGGCTTATTGGACGCAATTACCGAGTTGTGTTTGGTGTCCGCGGAGGTCTACGACAACGAAGAAGTCCGCGTTCAAGCCGTACGCCCCATCGTCGAGAAGCTTTTCGGGGTCGAGTTCGGTATTCTCATCCGATTATGAGGAGTCCGCGAGCGAGGAATCCAAGGGCGACGATCAACGTCTGAATGCGCCCCTGTTGCACGCACCTATGGGGTGGTGCTCACCGCCATACCGTCCGGGGGTGCCAGCGATGCATGTCTCGCCATCTTCGGGTTCGAGAACGAGCCGGAGCTTATACCAGGCGTCGGCGCCGTCAAGGTCGCAGCGGCGCACATGAAGTTTGTGGCTCATCCCGGCGTACGCCCCATTCCAACTTTCACACCAGCCTCTTCTCGCATGGCTTCTGACGACCGTGTTCCGCATCCAGTCCAGCCATCCTAGTCTGCGTCTCGCCCGACGCCCTACACATCGTGTACGGCATCCTGGCCCACATTTTCATCGCCCAGCCGATTGGCCAGCCGTGGTTCCAGCTGGGTGGCGCCACCACCGAGCAACGGTGCGCGAACATACTGGACCTTGCCAGGATCGTTCGGCCTGGGCGCGATGCGCTGACGCGCCTCCAGGCGTTCTAAGCCGCGCTGCCCTCTACGCTCGCTGAAGAGCGCCCTCTCCCCAACCCAACGCTAGCCGTGCCCTCGACGTTGCCCACGTTCATCGACAAGCTCAGCAGAGACGCGTCGCAAGCGCTATTCCGGGCGCGCTTCCAGGACCGCGACGTGCTCGTCAAGTTCTGCGATGGGTACCGCTACGACGCCCACCGTCGCCTCGCGGACCACAATCTGGGCCCCGAGCTCATTCGCCGTGATGCGCTTGTAGTGGGGTTCACGATGATCACGATGGCCTTCGACATCGGGATGATGTCTGCATACGACAAATACTACGGCCGCGCCCTCCCCGAAAGCGTCGTGGTGGAAGTGCGCAGGGCGCTCGACGTCCTCCATGCGCGGACCGACGACTTTGAACCTGCCAGACGGGGTCCCTTCGTCCACGAGGACGTCAAACGGGAGAATATCCTCGTTTTACGGGATGCGGAGACGCATACGCCTATCCAGCTTGTTGGGTTCCGTTGGTCCGGGGTGGCTCGTGACACACGTTATCCCTGCGATGTGCTCTTGGACCAGATCGGCGCTGTTCAGGGTATCCGAAGGGCGAACGTGGCCATAGAACAGCGGCACAATATATTGATGCAGGAGAGATTAGCGTACGCGTGGCACTAGGATAGACATGGCATACAGAGCGACTACGGAGGGATGGGTTTGGAATGTATTTTGTAGTATGTGTATGTGATTAGAGACCGCGCAAGCGATACCACCCACACAACAACCTGAGTTTGAAGCCATCATATGCGTGTAGGTTCTGGCGCGGAGAAGTGGAGAAGCGGACACAAGGGAGGAGTTTGGGGAACCGCGGGAATGAGGCCGCGTCGTGGTGCAAGGGGCCTTGAAACGCGGAGACAAGTGGAGTGCATACGAGGTCCTAGTAGGGAAACTGAGATGACGGAATTGTAGCATGGAGGGCTAGTAGCCTGTGGGGGGCCGAGGGGGCGATGAAACGATGGTCGATGGTCGAACGAATAAATCATACCATTGATGATTCAGCGTCTGAGAGACATCCAGGGACCCGGCCATGGATCACCTAGTGATCTCAGTACACGTTTGCTCCACAGCGACTGCTACAAGTTCACACCACCTTGGCGGATACCAGAACCTATGTCTTCCTGGACCTCATCCACTGCTATACTTCGGCAGAGTTATCCGTTCCGTGTATTCCGCTAGATCCCTGACGCATGCGCGACTTGATGCAGCTTCCACCCGGGCGCCGCCACAGCGAACGTCTCCAAGGTCCAGATCCGCGAGTAAAGCCCCCCTGTCTCTGCGGTATCGGAAGCAGGCTTGCATTTCCTCGAACAACTCCGGGCACTCATAGCACGTGCAAGCGATCGTGACCTGCGCCAGGCTCGGACACGCAACCGGACGGGCACCGTCGGCGTCCGAGTGCGTCCCGGTTGAATGAGAGTCGCCTGCGGACGCAACGTGGAGCCCGAGAAACGCGTTCACCATGCCGGCGAGGGACTGCGACTTGAGCCCGCTGATTTTCAGCCGCTCCAGGAGCGCGAACGTCCGGAAGACGCTCGCCCACGCCGCCACCGCATCCAGGGCGACGTCGTGGATCGTGAGGGACGTCAGCGGCGCGCGCCCCAGAATGCAGACGAGGTCCACCACGGAGCCCCACCGCCACGGGTCGAACGGAGGGAAACGGCCGCCATAAGAATACAGGGTCATGTTCAACCCAAGAAGAGGTTTATCGGAGGCAATATTGACGCTTGGGGGATCCCCCATCCGCATGGAGATCCCAGTCGGCATGACCAACATCTCGAGCGTGTCGGCGAGGCTTGGGGGGAGCATGGCTGCCATGGAGCGTGGGCCGCCGTCTAGGGCGCGGGATGGAACGACGTCTGCCGCGTCTTCGGCTCTTGCACAAATGATAAGATGGACTGACGGGTGGAGGTGGAACTGTGCGAGAAAGCGGGAGGTGAGGATAGCGTCGTGTCTTTCTACCCTGAACAACTTGAGCTGGGGCAGGGATATGAGCGGGCACCATGGCACTGGGGCCCGTTGTGCCCAGTCGCCGGTTAGGTGGTGGAGAGTGTTGCACAGGTACAAGCGTTCGAGCTTGGCGCATGACGCGAGCACGTCGAGGAACCGGTCGCAGGATAAACGGTACGCGCATGTGTGCAGAGAGAGTGAGTGCAGCTGCCGGTATAAGGCAGACTGTTGGGGCGCCATCAGGCCGGTCAACGCGAGATCACGAAGGCGGGGGAAGCGGTGGCAGTTGAGCTCGATATCGACTGTCAGGTCATACGACAGGCGATCACGTTCGACGAAGCTGACGTCGAGTTTTTCTAGTTCGCGCATGCCGTCGCCGAAGAGAGGCGGCAGTGCGGCGAGGAGGTCCGGTTGTATGTAGCCGCTCGGCACGCTGCAATTGAAACAGAGTTTTCTAATGCGGTCTTGAACAAGGGGATAGACAGCCTGGCAGTGGTGTATACGAAACGGCACAAAACGCATTGATGCCACGACGTTGACAGGGGCCATGGCGGAACGAGCGAGGCAAAGCTCTGTCCATTCGGTGGAAACCCGGTTTCCCAGGTGGACTAGGCACCAGAACGCCAGAGTACCGACTATGACCTCACGCCAATGTCGACAGAACCCATGAGCCGCCAGAAGGACGGCTTATATATTTCGTTTCGGGAGGAGGTGACTGCGATGAGTTTGTCGGTCCAGAAGGGGGCGGCTGCGAGGATTTGAACCAGCAGTTCGTTGGGAAGCTGGTTGATGACCAGCGAGCGGTTCCAGAGTATCTTGAACTCGAGCCGTTCAGAAGAGAGGGCTTCGGCAATCTGTTCCTTCGCACGCGGGTCCGCGATCCGACGAGCTATCTCCCGTCGGAGATCGTCGGGAGTAGAACGATCCCAGTACTCTGATGTCGCGAGTGTAGTGACGGGTTCGGGCTCGTCGAACGAATGCGACGGGATGGACTGCGTGTCTGGACAACTCTTCTTCTGCAAATGCTGCGAGCATGGGTTTGCAACCGGCCCAAAAGTGCTTACCTGTGTCGTCGCAAGCACAACGTAGACAGCATCACAATCCGCGGGTTGAGCGTTCAGAAGTCTTCCTGTTCCAAGATTTAGTTTCAGTTTCATTGTCGCAAACACTGGGTCCGCATGAACCGCAGGTCAAAGCAGAGCTGAAAGGAGAGAGAGAGAGATGAAGGGCGAGGGGCGAGTTCGGTATTCAGGGGCAGGGTGCGATATTCACAGGGGCTCTCGAGGTTTGTCCAAGAAAGGAGCTGCACATTGGTCACGTCACGTCCTCGGCGTGCGGCACTTACCTGCTCAACTCCACACAACGCCGACAGCATGCTTCGAGTTTGAACTGAAACTAGACGACGAACGGCATAGATTATACGAATGCAGACAACACGCGCGGATAAATACAAAGAGAATTACTGAACGTCAAACAAGAACATGTCAGTCCGTCTCCGGTTCAAGATCCATCAATTGTTCCACTCCGAGACCGAGACCGAGTACGACCCAGAAACAGAGCTAAACAGAGACTCTGACCGTCGATCAAGACGAGTGCTTTCAACTTTCATTGGCCGAGGGAAGAGGATGTGGATGCGGATGAGGGTGCAGGCGCCGGGGGCACCGCGGCACCTGTCGGGAACACTAGGAACGAAGTCTGTGCAGCCTGAGATGGGGGGACGGAGGAGGCGGAGAGAGACGGAAGGCCCGAGGACATCGACGACGACGACGATGGTGTGGACGCAGACGAGGGCGAGGATGAGGACGATGAAGATGATGAAGATGATGCCGAGGACGACGCTGTGCTCGATGAAGAGGGCGAACCGGTTGCGCTTGAAGTCTCGTCCTCGTCCTCGTCCTCGTCCTCGCTGTCATCCGACGCCGCAGAGCTACTGCTTGTATCGGGTGCAGCGGACGACGTCGCACTGGCTGTCTCGGAGGCCGGAGCTGCCGCGGCAGGCATCGACTCGGACTGGGACACCGCGGCCGTCGGGACAGCAACAGACATGGACTGCAACGCAGGCTGCGACTGAGGCTGCCGCTTCACGATCCCGTGCGGGTGCAGGTCGCGCCGGTGTGGTGCTGATGCCAGCGGGCTCGGGCTCGGGCTCGAGGGGGGGGGTGAGGGGAGGACGCTCATGCTGGCGGACACGCCGGTGCCTGGAGGGCTCAGGAGGAACGGCGTGTCGGAGGCGGTGGGTGCGGGCACCTGGGTTTCGGCGGCTGTGCCAGGAGCGGCAGGGACGGACTCGGATGAGTTCGCGTGGCTGACTGCGGGCATGGACAACGAAGGGGAGGAGAGGGTGGGGAGGGCGGCGGCAGCCGTGCTTGGCGCAGAGGGGAACGCGGAGACGGAGGTGTTGGTCGAGGGTCCTGGCGATGGCGGACGTGACTTAGCATCGTACGGCGTGACGGATTGTCTGACGCTTACCGCTAGTGGACTGAGCCGCGACGCAGGTCAAGAAGACCATAGCTGCAAGAGCGGCAGACTTGTTGGAAACCATAATGGTGATAATGTTCGCTGAGTGGGATATTTGGTAACTTGTGTCGATTGTTGTTAGGCGCGTAGTGCGAGGGCTGGATGTGAGAGGGACTTAGTAGCGGAAAACGGGGCGAATTTATACCTCTCGAGCACCCCCGTCGGCGCTAACGGGCACCACTGGGAGCACCGGCGAAACTGTGGACTTCGAAAATTTCGCAAAGATTCCGCCCTCCCGTAAGGCTCCCATCTGCTTGGGGTGGGGCGGAGACTGCTATATATGTCGTACGAACTGCTGTAGGACTGCGAGCCGAGAGCAACTTGGGGCGGGATGGCTCGTTCCGAAGTCGGACGTTAGGAACTGGTTGAAGACGCTCGAGGGAAGTCCCAGTCCACACCAGTCCAGTTTTGAATCGGAATCGGCTCCCGGGGTACCACAGGCACGGAAGTGAGGCAGAGGGCCCCAGCGAATGGAGGGCATGTAACCTGTGTGTTCGACACTAAGTGTGAAGCTGGTCGTAGTGCGTAGAAACGTCTATCGACTGCGAAGAGCTAACCACCAGAGGTAGACATACGACAAACATCAAGATTCACCTACACGGAGACCAGAGGCGATACTTAGCAGCTGATTTGTCGTGCGTAAGAGAGAGCGTAGGACATCGCGCTGCTGCCAACCTTTTCTGCATTCAATGCCGTGCAATTTCGGAACAACTACGATGATCGTCTTCTGCACTTGTACTTCCATTGTCAACCGGCTACGCACACCCGGCGTTGTCGTATACAACCCTCCGTCACGCTCAAGAGACTAATGAACGAGCCACCCGCACAGAATCGCTAGTACCGCTGAGTGGTGCAAAGTGTTTCTGTTCCAATAGTGCATGGCGCGAATCGCGCCATCCACTGCCGCAACGGCCACCGTGTATCGTAGTTCTCTCTCTCATCCGCAGTGGCCCGTAGCCCAATCATGGTTCGTAATTGGGAATAGGCCCAGACATGTACGCAATGCAGCCCGCCTAGCCCAGCGGCAAGTGCTCGGAGTGCTCACGAAGGACATGAAAAGGTAGTGCATACCTGAATACGCCTATGGCTCTTCCCTTATCATCCGGATACGCGACTCTCTGTGCGGATGCGAACTTTGAGGCTAGACCAGACGAAAACCGTTCCGGTATCCCTCGGGTCATCCGGTAGGCTGTTGGATCTCTCGGGGCTGGAACACCATCCTGCGTCGTCACCGATTGAGGAGAGAGCGCGGAAGTCGATAGTTTGCCCATGCGGAAGTCGGACACGAGCCCGACCGTCAGCTCCAGCCTCGGATGCATAGTGACTGCGGGCGAACTGAAACTCGTTGTCAGAAGTCTACGATCTGACAGCTCCAGCTGCGACTCTTCGAGGAGGCAATAAACAATGAACTCGAGGGGAGGGCGGTATATTGGCAGTGAAAGCCGGAGGCAAAGAGCAGAGCGCTGGCCTCGCTAGCTCCAGCCGGAGTCGCCCGACGCCTCGGCTATTTTTCAACGCCTTCCTCCGATCTGTCTTCCTGTCCTCAACGTTGAACGCACGCATCTTTGGCCACCCCTTCAGCCAGCAACTTCTCGTTGTCGCATGTCTCAAAGACTCCTTTTATCATCGTTCAAGTGTTTTCTGCCCACCTGCCTGGAGTCGGAATCGCCCAACGAGCGAGAGTATAGTCTCCAATCGGTGAGCTCAACGCCCCACGACTACACAAAAGCCACCTTCGTCGCGGAAAGCAGGACTATGGTCGTGATGTGTGACGGTCTATGCTCCCCTGTACGTGGCTGCCGCAGCTTGTGCCGAGGTAAGTCACATTCGGCCTTTGTATCACTTTGGTCTCCTCCTTCCCTTGTTTCTCATACGGAACTCTGCCCCGCACCGCTGTCGGTGTTCATTTCGCGGATACAGCCGTCAAACCCCCTCCCTCCTTCCGTGAAGACGCGCCGCGTGCGAGTAACAACTCCACATTCGCGTAAATGACGGGCACGCATGAGGCACTCCGAATCGTGCGCATGATGCAGTGAGTCCCGAGATTCTGTCGTATTGTTCACATCCCACAGTTAGGAGAAGTGGGGTGGACTGCGTTATATGACATGCTTTTGTGTCGATCTTGGACCCAGAATGCACCTCGATCGACCGCGGGTGCCATTCCGGGACAGCGCGGCACATACATAATACCCAGTCTCTTGTCATTCGCGTAGGGTGTTCATTGCAATTGGCTTCATAGATCATTTGTGAAAACACCTCACATTCGTGTAGTTGCGGCTGTTTGATACTCAGGGAGCGGCCCATGGGATGTCAGCCTCACCGTCGCCTTCTCCAAGCGCACGAGGACGGCCTTCATGGATGGGTATGTGTTGGACTTGGTAGCTGCGGACGTTCGTCAATTGATCTGCTGTCCCCATGCCGCCTCCACGCTGAAAGCCGCCATTGCTGTGCATGTCAGCTTTTGGAGCCTATATACGACGGCCTAAGATACTGCGCCGTATCCGAGGAGCGGCGGCACCTCTTCCCCACCAACTTCACAGGTGTTTACCTACCTCCGGTGCCAGGGCGGATTTGGATCGTGTTCACGGTCCTCGCCATCCCCCACACAGCAAAGTGCTCGCAAGGGCATCGACCACATATTCCAGTTGACGGCTAGCACAGTGTGGGGCCTCCTGCCGACCGCAGGAGGTGCAGAGGATGTCGATAGGATTTGCCTCGATTCGTGACGTTGACAGGTGGCTGACCCTTCACAAGGCGCCTCCGATGATGATAACCACTTCGACTCTGGTCAGCCCTTCGTCCCGCGAGAAGAGGTCTCGAAGCCCGGGGAGTCCGCAGGGTCACGTCCCGAACGGTGCGGAGGGCGTGGAAGCGAGGATGTGCTTCAACAGTCTTTGACCAGCGTCTTCTCCAGCCATCTTCTATATCTTGAACGACTCAATTGCGGGATGTTCCAGCACCATGCCTAGGCCCTCAATACAGGAGAGGGGACTTTGGGATAGGATGTGGCGACGTCGTCGAGACTGGCTTC
The DNA here is from genome assembly GCA_022814645.1 of Ganoderma meredithae. Lineage (NCBI taxonomy): Eukaryota > Fungi > Basidiomycota > Agaricomycetes > Polyporales > Polyporaceae > Ganoderma > Ganoderma meredithae. Next base: position 71,496 of record JAKLMY010000055.1, on the reverse strand, counting down.
TACATCGGTGTCTGCCCCATTCGCGTCACCCGCTGGTCGCAGACACGAATGGCCTGCAGGTTGAAAGAGAGAGTGCTGCAGGGCTCACCTGCAAGACAGCGTCGGCTCTTCCTTTGTGCGTTACCAGATGTGCAGTAATATTACTGCTGCCTGCATCGAGTCCCGTCTACACTTTCCAACATGTCGCGATCGCAGAATCGGCAATGCCGCTCCATGGAATCACCAAGTTCGCCTCTTCGCCCGGAAGCGAACAACGCTCCACCGTGGTTGGCTGGTTGGTTGCGGCTGACCTCGAGAGAAACGTCAATAAGAGCGCCCTCCTCGTGCACCTCCATCTTCCCCTTCCTCGTGGTCTCCCTCGGATACCATCGCACACTGCACACATCACCAGCTATCCTTACCTTCGTTTTTGCACATTCTATTCACTTCATCATCATGGTCGTTGTCAAGTACAAGTACGCCCCCATCGCGGCGGCCTGCCTCTCTCTCTGCACAGGAGTCGCTGCCTCAGGTGCGTGCCGTCCCTTCTCCTCAGGCGTCCCGACCAGCTTCCTGACGCGAACGCAGTGATCGCCAAGCGTCAAATCGACGGAGACGTCGCCGGCATCGACCTGGGCCTCGCCAACGGCGCCCTCGGACCCACCTCCCCATCCAGCGCCAGCTCGTCCGGCTCTGCACACACAGAGAGAGCAGTGTCGAACCGGGCGACGGCGGCGGCGGCGGCGGACTCCTCCCCGGCGTTCACCTTCGGCGGCACAGGCAACGTCCCGGGCACGACGAACGAGAACCGCGCGCTCGTCGCGCTCACCCCGGGGACCACCGTGACCTACGACGGCGTGAACGGGCTCAGCCTCAGCCAGCTCGCGACCACCGCGGACCTCCTCTCCGCGCTCACCGCCCTCCTCGTCGCGCTCACCGGCATCACCACCTCCGCGGCCCCGCTGCCGGCCCCCGCGAGCGGCACCGCGGGCACCCTCTCCAGCACGATCGCGCAGGCCGTCGCAACCCTCACCAGCCTCCTCAGCGCCGCGCCGACGCTCGGCCTCCCCAACCCCACGTCGGCCGTCCCCCCGAGCGTCACGAACCAGCTCGCGCCCCTCCTCGCGCTCCTCACCCCGCTCTTGGGCAGCACGGGCGTCTCGACGTCGGACCCGCTCGGCACCGCCGTCGGCGTCGTCAACACCATTGGGGCGCTCCTCCCGGTGCTCACAGCCCTGGTGGGCTCGATGTCGGCCGTCGGGCTCTGAGGCGCGGGCTCGGAGCGACGGAGACGGTTCCGGAGCGAGTTTGAGGGCTACCCGGACTTGGGACTTTGGCCTTTGGGGGACGAGTTGAGATTGGGTGACGACGGCCGGGCGACAGCGGTTGCGTGCGTTGGGAGTTGTGGAGTGTGTGACATCTGCTGCTTCTGCCTCAGTCTCTCGTAGATAGTGCTGTGGCTGGCACGACTTGTGTCTCGTGGCGTGGAGAGTGGGCGTGGTTTCCGCCAGAATATACCCTGCAGTGTGTGGTTGGTTCAGTTGACCGTTGCGGAAGCGTCGGCCTGCAGGCGGGCGTTAGGGTTTCCTTTCTGAGAGTTGAGGGACCTGTGTGGTTTGCCCCTACTTGAGTTAGACCTGGTTCCCCCCTTATCTTCCTTGCCTCTAGTAACCACTGCCATCCATACACTCGCAAAAGATCTGCAACAATTCTCTGGAACCTTCAGATCCTTCGGAGACGGTACGAGCACAGGTGACGGTTACATCATCGATCTTAGCATGTGCAAGCGCTACTTCGAGGTCGGCTACCACGAGTCGTTCGAAATCAAGCCCCCCAGCTCCCGGAAGGGGAAGTGGAATTCGATGAGGTGGGGCAAGGGGAGCCAAGCTCTGCGCCGAGAAGCGCCGGCTTCGCAGGGAGGAGCACCTCCAGTCCGAGCTGACCGATGACTTCCTCGACTGTTTCCAAACTTGAAGCCTTCGCCGCGCACCCCAGGAGCTCGCGTGCGGTTCGTATTTCCACACTGTGAATAGCATAATAATAATAATAATAATAATAATAATAATACGATAGAGTCTCTTCGCGTCCGGAGAGCTGACTCCGTCCCCCGAATCGTCGGGCAGCGTGGATGCGCTATGTCCCGCACGAGGAGAGCGCCGCTATATAAGTAGGCCTGTTCCCCCCACGGGCTCTGGTTTCGGGGTCCACTTCCGCAAGAACGGCGCGCTTGTTAGCTTCTAAGGAAGTTGGGGTGAGTAGAAGCTTGTTCGGTTCGGTTTTGAGCTTACTGCTGCGGGGCTTGCGTCCCCGAGTCTATCTGTTCCTTGCTGCAACTGAGGCAGTAGGTTCTGATTCCATTGTCTGCAGGAATTTATGGCGCCGGCTGGGAGCGAGTCTATGGAGCTGTACATACGGAGTGTCGCCGGCGCGGGTGTTCCTCCACACATACTTGCCTGACGAATGGTAAGCGGAGTAAGCGGGAATTGTGCATTGCATCCATATTCGACATGTATCTTTTTACATTTTACACATGGAAGAGACTGCTGTATATCCCAAGTATGCGAGTCCGCGAGCGTGAGTAGGCGGACTCCGTAAACTTAAAGGTACGGGAAGAGGGCCCTACTTAAATGGAGCAGACTCGGCAATCGCCGCCGCCTTCGTTATCTAGCCGAAATATAGGGGCGCTAAACACTCATTATCTCGACTTTGAGGTGGGAACTGGCTGAGGTTGAACGTAAGTACTGATCCTTCTTCCCTCCCGCCACCATCCATGGCTTTATTGCTTATGGAACCCTCAGATATGCCGGCGAGACTCCGCCTGGCATGACCCGCGCTCTCAGAATCCGAATAGTCAGCACCTGGCATTGAGGTGAGCCTTTGTGGTGTCGTGGATCCGGATGCATCCAACCATGGATCCATCTGGAGATGTGTCTGCTCCTGTGAAGAGATGACCGCCTCTCCCAGAGACACGTACCAACCGCAGTGAGTTTGTACACCACCCACTCCGCGCCGATCCTCTCATGCATCACAGTCTCCCGTCCTTCACCTCCTGCAAACTGCGGTCACGAACCTCTCCGCCCGGATGACCTCACGCCTCTCGCACCCGGACCACGATCGAGGCACCATGCGTCCTGCGCTGCTCCGCCATCATCCAAAACAGCGGGGCGGAGGCTAAGGTGCCCCCTCAGCATGCGTGGCGGCTCAGGCCAGCTAGCAGTGCTACTCCCTCTCCCAGAACCCAGGCGGTCCTTCCCAACGCTTCCACCGCCTCCTTCCACCGCTCTGAGGCTCACCTGACGCGGCGGCGGCGGACCCGTGCATGCTCTTCCTGGTTTCGACCCCACAGCGTCTCGGACGCGGACCAACTAGAGTCTGGGGGGCTCGCGTGATGACGGTCGGATGCCGGGAGAAGCGGCGCAGGGTTCGTTCGCAGGCTTTCCCCGGCGACCACACGTGCGGAGCCTATAAGTATGTATAGGGCGCGAACGCGGAGGAGCTGAGCACGATCTCAATCTCGTTGCCACTTCCCGGCTCCCGTCGACGCCAATACAGTAACGACCAGCCGCGGTTTACATATATCCGCGCGCGACCGCGCTCCCAGCCAGCCAGCCTCTCTCTCCCTCCACTGCTGTTCTTCCGCCGCCCGCATTCCCGCCGCCCTTCCTCGCGACCCCTTCCCTTGTCTGTTTGTCTGTCGCTGTATAACATCCCCATCCTCCCGCCGGTCGCCGCGTGTACCATATTCCTGTTTTCGTTGAAGATGCGTTACTTGAACGCGATTTTCGCTGTGGCTCTCGTTGGCGCCCGAGGTGTGATTGACCTTCTGTCCGTGTTGATGTTGGACGATGGGGCGCTGATTCTCCACGCATGCAGTTCCCCTCATTCCGGCTGATCTCCTCGACGGCGTAGACGACATTCTGGTACGTCCCCCCCCCTTCTTCGCGTTCGACGACACCGATACCGACATCCCCTCGCGTGCGCATCCTTAGAGCGCGGTCGGTCTGCCAAGCCTCGGGCTCGGGACGGGCAGCGATGTAAATTCGGTGCGCCCCATGTCCCCCTTCCTTCTGTCTCTGCGCGGTATCTGAACGCCTGGCGGCACGACATAGAGCGTGTTGCCCATTGCGACGCCGGCGAGCACGTCGAGCAGTATAGGTACTGCTTCCTCCTCAACAGACCCCTCTTCCTCCTCCACAAGTTCTGGCACGACCTCTTCTGTGTCCTTGTCCTCGTCGAGTAGTAGTAGTAGTAGCTCCGCGGCGTCGTCAGCTGACACTACTTCAGCAAGCAGTGCCGCGGCGACGACGTCTACTGCTCAGGCGACCACCACCGCTCCGACCACCACAGGATCGAGCGGCGACGGCGACAGCGGTGATACGGGAGGTGCGAGCTCGCAAGCGGGCGATACGGATGCTGCGTCCTCGTCTCCGTCGGTTTCGGTGCGTCTCTCGTCTCTCGCATTTCGTCTCGCCTCTCCTCCCCTCCCTACCTCGCCATGTCATCCCGTCTCCCCTCGTCTCTCCCGCCGTCAGCCCCCGATCGCAGTGGAACACAAGGCTAACGTTTATTCCCGTTCCCGCTCCCCCCCAGACGCTGACGACCGTCCTGAACGTGACCGTGACCGCGACCGCGGCGCCTTCGGCCACGGCCGCCTTGGCGTCGAACGCGACCTCGGACTCGCTCCCCACGACGCTCACCATCCCCCCCACCTCGGCTTCGGGCTTCCAGACGAGCCCCGCGTCCGTCGCCGTCGTCACGCAGACGTCGACCCTCGGCAACTCGAGCGCGCTCGGGGGCGCCGCGAACGCGGCCGTTGACGCGTATGTGGGCGTGGGGCGCCTTGCGGCCGCTGCGGCGGTCGTTGGGGCTGCGGTTGCGTGCGGGGTCGGGGTCGGGTTCTGATTTCTGATGATGCATTCTGATGATGCAGTATCACTATTTTTGTTTTTTGTTTTGCCGCCTGAATTCTGGGGCCAGTGCTGTACTGCATATTAGTGCGAGCGTGTCGACTTGCGAGACGCCGGGACAGGCAATCGAGCTGAGGCTGCTGCCAGAGAGTGCTTTGCTGTTACAGATGACGTGCGGGTAGCGTCCGGCACAGCGGACGAGGCTGGCTCGATCTCCGCGGACGTGTATCGAGATACTCGCGCGGGTTGCGCAAGGAACGGTCGCTATGCGATGAGCTTGCTTGTTTCTTCTCCCGCGCATGGTCCGCCGCGCGCTCCCCCGCCGAGGTCCGAATCCGCCTCCATGACCCCTGTGTTGGCAGTGGTCGTTCACAGCTTTCTAGATCTCCAACACTCTCCGCGAGTATAGCTCAGCTTGCTTGCTCTCTTTTTTTTGTGTGTGTTTCCATCCGTCCGCGACATCGCTATTGCTATCTTGTCAAGCTGTCCCGTTGCGCAGAGCGCCACGTTTTGAGTGTACTTGTCTCTGGTACTGGTATTCCCCCAGCAACGCCAGTCCCTCCGACTCTCTCGCGCCGGTTGAATACTACGTTGCGAGGTACCTGACGCGCGCTGACAATTTCGTTTATCCAAATCGTTTTCAACATGTGCATCACGCCATCCCTCCCACCGCCGAGACTCGGAGCAGACAAGCACTGGCGTGCTTGCCTGATGTTGGGCCAGGTCAGTCTGGTGCCCTGGCGCCCGATTATGAGTACGTACTCGACTTACTGGTCTCCGCTGCCTGGGAACATTCGTGTTTATTAACCTCTGCTTCGACCCAGACCCTTCGCGTTCCCCTGAGTTCGGGCCCGCGGCTTCCTGCAGTGCTGAGCTTCCCCTGGACAGCAGTCTCCGAGATTGTTGATTGTGCCTCACGCCTCGTTGCTGACACGAGTCCCGCATGTGTGCCCTGGGCCCTCGAAAGCATGTTTTTCCACCGCGGGCCTCAGTTCTGCTCCATGTCATGGCAGCGATTTCTCCATTGGGACACCATGGGCGCCTGAGTTGCGTTTTGAGCACTGTCGTCTATGACGTCATTGTTGATCTCGATAGCCTCTCTGACGAACATAACCACCTTCCTCGCGCACTTTCCGTATGAACACGTCGCTGCGACAAATCCGAATATATAGGGCACCTGGTATAGTCGTGTAACTGGTCATGCATCCATGCATCGTGTTACACTTGTGTGCCGCCCTTAAGGAGTTTGCTGCCATTCAGGATGGTTCTTGAACTGCACCTCCCGACTTGCAATCACAACCTCGAGTCCAACAAGCCACAGCACGCATCCGCCTCACTGGGTAAACACATGTATGGCATAAACGGATCACATTTGGTCGCATCACTCAACCCATACTAAAACGTCGCAATTCTGACGAAAGCGACAGGACCGTCAAGGCCCCTTCGAAAAACGAAACAAAAGAACGAAAACGAGGAAAATTCCATATACGAATCCGTCGAACCTCCTTCGCCTTCACTCCCACCCATCTATTACGAGAAATTCCAAGTCCTCCACGTCCGCAGGTTAGAAGCCTGAACCTGAGGCTGGGTATTGCACCACCTTGTCGAGCCTGTGAATACACAGTTCAGCGCATCAAGCAGCAGGTACAAGCGTCCGAGGAGTCGGATAAACGTGGTCCGAGGACTGGGAGCATCGACGCACCGACCGACTCACCTCGCTCAGCCTCCTACCAGCGGTCGCAGGTCCAAAGTCGCCGTTCCTTACGCTGGGGTGACCACGGAGAGAGGCACCGGGCGCGGGTCGAGCTTGCCCTCAGCGATCCCGGGCACCGGGGTGGCGGCGGTCTCCAACAACGAGAGGGAGAGCGAGACCGAGATTGGGAGTGGCAACACGCCATTGCCGCCGCTGGGCGCGGAGCTCGAGCTCGGCGCGCCAGTGGAGATGGAGATCGACGTTGACGCCGACGCTGACACCGACACCGACACGGTGGGGACCACGGCGAGCTCTTCAACAAATCCGCTGCCGGATGGGCCCGGTTCGACTCCGGTCGTGGATGGGCTGATAGTGGTGACTATGGTGGTGCCACCCGGGATGGTCGCGATTCCGCTCGAATCGGGGACTCGGCGGACGACGGTGAAGGGGTTCGCGCTCGCTAGAGTGGATGGGTCAGTGATTAAATATTGGCGGATAGAGTGCAAGTGGACGGGTGCAGGTGCAGGAGGTGCCGCTACCTTGGAGGAGACCCATGAGGGCAACGACGACAGCAATGGAGTAGTGCATGTTAGGTGAGTGAGAGCGAGTGCTCGAGTTCGCAGAGGACTCTGTACTAGGTGTGAAAGAGGGATGGGAGACTGGCTATTTCGCAGACTCGTCAGCCTGTTATATAGCTGGGTAGAGGCACTTCCTTACGCGATATAGCCCGAAACGCAGAGTACTCGCGCAGCATCCCGGACCTGGCTGAGGAATCAACGACGAGGACGCGGACGCGCTTGCCATTAGCCCTTATGGCTAATAACCCTGAATTGCGAAGGGTCGGAGGCTGGAAACGATTATAGAGCTACATGACGCTTGCCCAGTGACCAGTGATCATTCACCCAGCCCCTCGACTGCAATCTCATCCTTCCGAGGACGGCCATAGGCTCACTATAGTGCCGATTGAACTCAGCTACCGCGGAACACACTACACGGTCCAGCGTCTGTCGACAAACTCACTCATGGTTTGGATAATACTCCCACACCGGCCAGTTTGACGCCATATATGAACCAATGAATAGTAGACTCGAGTTATAGCCTCGTCTGACATCCTCGCGATGACTATCCTCCGTTGAACTGCAGCCTCTTGTATAGGCTCCATGTGGTACGTGCACGGGCACAGGGTTTGCTATGAACGGTAGCCACGTTCTACTGTAGGGCGGCACGGAGTCGGTCGAACACTCGTGGACGGCCGCGATTGGAGGGAAGAATTATGCGCCGTCGAAAAGCGTGCATCCATACGGCTGCTGGAATGTAGCGAGCTAGAGTCGCGTTAGTCAAGGACTACTGCGGCTTGATGATGGCACTCAAGTACTTTCGATGGAGAGAAGAGTCCTAGTCCAACGCTAGTATGTCACGGTACGTATGCAACTTCCTCGCCGACGTTAACCGAGATTGTCCTGTTAGCGTTCTGGGAGCACTGGTTTGGGGTAAAATTCGACAAGCCAACCCGAAAAACAGCAGACGAACTCACTCCCCGGCAGACCCAGACCCAGTACGAGCCTCCAGGCAGCGGCTCGGATCTTGCACTTCGCCGCCGCCCATACCGTTACTCGCAGTGAAGCATACGGTCCCTCATGCGTGTATAATATGAGCGACCCTGCAAACCTTGTTTATCCAGCTGCGGACTAAGCGTTACATGCACGCCAGGTTGCCGTGCAGTACTCACCGGTCGTCGGACAAGCTAGAACCCGCGGTGCCACGAGCTCTCCTCTCTCTCCTCGCCGGCGTGCGCATGTGAGCTGCTGAAGCTAATGTTTTGTACGTGTGCGAGAGAGTATACTCCCGCTTTCGACGGAAAACCATGGACTCGCCGATCGTGTACTTGAAACCTAAGCCTACCGTTTGTCGACCCATGTATCATCGGATGGCGCTCTCCGAGTGTGCGCCAGCAAGTCGCAACAAATCGCGTATATGTCGTGTTCGTAAGTCCGATATTCGTAACGCCAATGCTCCACATGTTCGATTAATGACCATCTCACAGAGGTGGTCTGAGGTTGAGCCTCAGTCCGAGTCTGGATCTGCCACGAACCGTCTATGCCGTAGCTTGACCGTTGTGATCATGTCAGACGTCTCTGCGCCCCTTGCACCGGAGTATGGGCATTTAAGAAGAAAACGACGCCGAGGAAGAGGGCTGGATAGACAGCGCTTTGATATAATGCGTAACTGAAGGCTTGGTCTCGGATTTCGGACAGGTGCTCACCGCAGGCGTTGCCGTCGTGAAGGCGGAAGAAGAGGGTAGCCCGATGCTAGCCGGGATTGAAGTCGCGAAGGGAGAGCTCGACGAAAGCTCCACCGTTCCAAACGACCATCATCGCGAATGTCGAGGAAGACGACAGTGCGCCGCTCCCCAGGACCGTCGTCGCGAATGCAAGAGACGACGAAAACTCCCCGTTCCCAACGATCGCCATCGCGCTTCTACTATCCGTGGTCGTCGAGGCCCCGCGCTGCAGGCCATAGAGGACATCATCACAACCGCCGTTGAGGTCGTTGACTATGAGTGTGATAAGCGGTCAGTCACGCTGGGAAACTCCGCACCTGGAGCCCCGTCCGACAACCTCCTCGCGCCCGCTCGCACGCCCATGCCCTGTCCCGCGTCTTCTCTCATCTTAATTTTCTGCCTCTTCCTTTGTGACATACGTGAGTTCGCACCTGTATCAGAGTTGTTAGTAGCCGTTGGGGGCGATAGCCCTCGAGCCTCTGTCGCGACCTAACGCACGTGTGACACAGCCACAAGCCATCGGGACTGTGTTCCGGATAGCTCCGCGCCACCAGGAGCAGTGCCGGTTGTCGTCTTCGTCTACAACCACCACCACTTCATATTATTACCGTCTTCATACCTCCCATCTCCTCGCTTTTATTTATCCGCGTCTCCCGCGGCATCACTGGCGCTGCTAATCCAGTCCTTCACTCCATCACGACCACGATCCTAGCGCCTGAGCGACTGCCAGCGACATCCCCTTTTGATTCTCCACCCTGTCTCTCGCCTCTCGATCTCGACCCTTTCATATCAGTGTTTCTCATCGATATCGTGTTTCGACTTTCCGTTATTCCGCGTCGCTCCTCGATTCAGCTCGCCATCGGACCACATACAAGGCCAGTTCCCGTCCGCTACACCGCCCCAAAGGCTCTTTCCACCATAATCTCCCTTTTCATCCACTCCCCTTGCCGGAAATATCGATGAATCACCACACCTTTGGACCGAGCACTCACGGAGAGTATACAGGTCTCTCATCGTGAAGCTGATGGACGAGGTGAGTGTCGCCAGGTGAGCGATGTTTATAATGCTAGTGATCGCCGTCGGCGCCGGGGACCCTACGACCGTGCTGGTAATTGTCGTTGGAGCATGTGACCCTATGATGCTGGTAATAGTAGTGGGAACCGGAGACCCACTACTCCATGACGTTTCTTGTCTCCACAGTACTGACAGGAACAAACCATCTTCTCGCACACTTCCGTATGGACAGTTCACAGAAGATTTGAGCAAATTTGGGCTCACAGTAACTGATTTCACATGCACCGTAATGTTCCGGTGCGTCGATGAACTTGGTTGCCGCCTCTAGGCTCGGCTCCGTCCGAATCGGACTTGCGGTAACACATTTGAAGTCCAACAGGACATGCGTCCACCTCGTTAGGCCAATACATCGATGATAGAAACATATCACATTCGTAACATCATTCATCTCATACGGAAACATCACAATTCTGACGCAAGCGACAGCAGTGTCCATGGCTACTACTGGCGAAAAACAAGAAAATATCCATCACGGTACAAGCCCGTCGAATGTCCATCGGATCCAAAACAATCTGATCGTCTATCACAAGAACTACCGGGTCCTCCACGACCGCGCATTATACACCTGCACGTGAGTGAGGCTGGGTGTGAACCTTGTCGAGCTGGTGAACCTGACCGTCCGAGTCAGAGTTATGGATGTCGGGACAGCACCGCTGACTTACCTCGCTTGGCCTACTAATACTCCCCCCGGTTTGATGGTTGGCCGTCCCACCTCACACCTCACACCTTGTTCCCAGCGACATAGGGCGTGGGCGTGGCGAAGGACGGGCCCCCGTCGGCAGCTGAGAACGAGAACGGGAACGAGTACGAGTATCCTCCAGACCCGCAGCCCGAACCCGAGGGGAACGGGAACGACGAGTCAGAGGGGAACGGGAAAGACGAGTCGGAGGCGTAGGGGAGGGAGAAGGAGAAGCCGGACCCCGAGTCGGTGGGGAAGGGTCCGCCGCATCCATCGCCGCCGCCATCTCCGCCGGACGCGATAGGGCCGAAAAACCCGCCGCTGCTGGTCGGGAAGGGCAGGAGGGAGGTGTCGGAGGGGAAGCCGGAGGGGACAGAGAATGAGCCCGAGGGGAAGCCGCCAGAGGGGAGGGAGAACGAGCCGGAGGGGGCGCTGAAGGGGGGCACGGAGAACGACTGCGACCCGGAGGGGAAGGGGAAGCCCGAGCCGCCGCTTCCGCTGGGGAACGGGAAGGTCGGGGTCGGGTCGTCTTGGCGGACGACGTTGACGGGGCTCGCGCGAACGCTCACTGGAGTGGATAGATCAGCACTTTCATGACGCGAATGCAGAGGAAACCAGAGTGGAGGAGGTGTTACATACCTTGAAGGAGGGCCACGAAGGCAGCAAAGACAGCGGTCGAGAAGCGCATGTTGGTGAGTAAGTGAGTGAGCGGTCGAGTTCGCAGAGGTTTCTGTACTAGGTGTGGAAGAGGGACGGGAGTGGGAGCTCTGAGGACCCTGGCTGTCTTGCAAAATCGTCAGCCTATTATATAGCCGGGCAGAAGAACTTACTTACGCGATACAAGCACAAACTGAGGCACAGAATATTCGCGCAGCATCCTGGCTGAGGAATCCACGACTCAAACGCGCTTGCCATTAGTCGCCGTGGCTCATAACCCTGAACTGGATTATGGAGGATTGGAGGTTGGAAACGATTAGAGAGCCACATAACGCCTGAATGACCATCCATGCCGCTTCTTCACTTCAAACACAACTTTCCGAGGCTTGAAAAAGCGCGGCGGTCAGGTCGGCAGGATACTGAGTGGAAGTTTCCTCCCGCTCAGAATGATCAGGTCGAATTGACTTCAAGAAACTCCGAGTCACTCACTAATGGCTGGATGATACTTCCACTGCGACCGGTCGACGAATACATGAACCAATGAATGGAAGCAAGCAAGCCATGGCCTTGACTGACATACTCACCATTACCATCCCTCAAACCGCAGCCTCTTGTATAAGCTACATGCGGTGCATGCACGGGCACAGAGTTTGCTGCGAACGGTGGCTGCCACCTACTGCGGGACGGCACGGAGTCCACCGGACGTGCACGGTCGATCGCGGTTGGCGGAGGACTTCGCACAGTCGGAGGGCGTGTATGCGCATGTTGCTTGTATGTCCAGGGTGGCGTTGTCTGCAGAAGTCGCGTTAGTCAAGGACAGCTGCGGTTCGAGAGGAGACCTTACGATGGTGCGAAAGGGCCGCTGCATTTCAAGCAGGAGAATAAGCAACTCGGAGACCTCGGTTATCGTTCTGTCAAGTACGACTTGAAAGCACAAAGGTCGCCATTAGAGTTCGTTGATTGAACGAGAGCAGTTGTTAAATAAGCAGAAGACAAACTCACTCCCCATCCCAGTCGGACCGTCCGAATACAGACAGCCCCTTCCATGGCTCTCGCCGCCCATGGCGTCACTCGCAGCGAATCTCACGATCACTTATATAATTGGGTGGTCCCGCGAACCTTCTCCGCACAGCTGCGGACAGAACGCCGCACGCACGACGGGCTGCGCAGCACTCAAATGACCAGCTAGAACCCACCGCGTTACGGTCTCTCCTCCCCCCTCCCGCCGGCGGATGCATGTCAGCTGCTGAAGGCGACCGTCTCGGACCAGGGCTGAAGGGAACATACTCCTCCTTTTGACGGACAGCTGGGAGAGGACGGGCGAGACCCCCTCGGCACAACCTCAGGGCGTCTCGAACACGATGGACTCGGATAAGGATGCCGGCTCGCACCCGGGCCCGCCATGGGCTATGGTGCGCCAGCGGGTAGCCATTAACCACGTGTATGTATATTCGGAAGTCCAAGATTCGTAACGTCAATGTCCACACGGTAGATCGATCATCATCATCACCATCATCACCATCTCACCGCAGTCTGAGTACTAGTCTGAGTCCAAGTCTGCCAGTGCCATGAACCGTCTATGCAAGTTCAACTGGCTGATGATCCACGGCGTCTCCCGAGTCGCGACTCACGTCCCGTTTCTGCCAGTTACTGCGCGGGGGCGTTCTTTCTACAAAAGCGCTGCGGAGGGAGAGGCCTAAGGGCCCAAAGCGTCGGGGAAGACATTGTCAGTATCATGCGTGACCGAGGACTTAGACATTGAAAAAATTGGAGAGGGAGGTGCCACTCACCGCGAGCGTTGACGTCGCAACGGCGGGCTCGGAGGGGAGACCGATGCTTGCGATGGCAGAGCAGGACGGGACGCCGATGCTCGGGAGGGCGGAGGAGGACGCAAGCCCTCCGCTCCCGGAAATCGTCGTCGCGCCGCTGCTGTCGATGGTCGTCGGCGCGGGGGACGAGATGGCGCCGGAAATAGTCGTCGGCGCGGAGGAGCCTATGGCCGTGCCAGAAATCGTTGTCGGCGCAGGGGAGCCTATGATGGTCCCGGAAATCGTCGTCGGTGCGGGCGACCCAATGGCTGTCCCGGAAATCGTCGTCGGCGCAGGGGAGCCTATGACCGTGCCAGTGCCGGAGATAGTCGTCGGCGCGGGGGAGCCTATGACGTTGGTGACCGTGGACGCGCCCCCGCACCCGATCGTGGTGGTCACGGGCTCGGGCGACTCGGGGGTGGTGAACGTTGTCGTGGTCGGGCCCGGGGGCACGGGGAAGCTCGGGACGGCCGACGTTGTCGTCGTCCCGCACGCGCACTCGCTGACGGTGTGCGTGACCGTGACTGTGCGCACGGAGGCGGGGGAGGCGGTGCTGAAGGAGATGGACGAGGATGCCGAGGGAGCGGTGCTGAAGAACACGGAGGAGGAGGCAGAAGGCGCCGTGCTGAAGGACACGGAGGACGGCGTCGTGCTGAAGAACACGGAGGACGGCGCCGTGCTGAAGAACACGGAGGACGGCGCCGTGCTGAAGAACACGGAAGATGAAGCGGAGGGCGCCGTGCCGAAGGTGATCGACGAAGACGCGGAGGGTGCCGTGCCGAAGGAAATAGACGAGGAGGCTGAAGGGGCGGTGCCGAAGGAGATGGAGGACGAGGCGCTGCCGATCGGGACCGTGGCGAACGACGAGGACGCGACGGCCGTCGTGCCGTCCGCGTCGCGCTTGAGGGGCCCCGCGTGCACTGCAGCACCGGCGGGCGAACAACCATGCGGGGGAATAGGAATTCAGTCGTGAGCGACCGCTGTCCCGTTCAGACATGCTGAGCTGGATAGAGACGCACCTTGGACCGCGACGAGGACTGCAGCGAGGAGAGCACCGAACGAGCGCATCGTGTCTTCTATTTGCGGGAGCGGGGAAGCGAAAGGCGGGGGGGGGGGGTCGCTAAGTATCAAGTAGGAAGGAAGGAAAGGGTCTTGGTGGTCGAGGAGGACACACGAGGGCGCAGTTATGCGGGTTGGCAGTCACGGTGGATGCCGGCGACGAATCCCGTTCCCTAGTCCCCTTCTTATATGCGGCTCGACGGGACAGACATGCGCCTAGAACTCGAAACGACCTGGAGGCGTGTCTGCCGCAGGTCGATGCGAAGCATAAGGGGCAGCGCCACATGGGAAGAAAGCGGAAGCGGCAAGGCAGAACACGGCAGATGGGAGACACACACACGGCAAGGGAGGGGAGGGTTCGCCGTCGATGCAGGTGCGCGCCAGCACATTGCAGGTGGATGCTGAGACGGAGTCGGTCGGTTGGTTGGCTAATGATGGTGCGGCGGTGCTGGATTTGCGGGTATGAACGGCCGCACCGCAGCTCCTCCTGCGACAAATGGCGAGTAGCAACGAACCTGAGCAAGAAACCGTACTCAGCTCTGTAGGCCGTCAAGTTAGCGTCAATGTACGACTGCACATGGTGAGGTTTCAAGCTTCAAGCTTCCCGGTTAGCCTTGAACACACCACACACCTGACTGCTGCAAGGAGGAGTGAGTGACCGTATTCGTGTGTGAGCCAGCGTCTCTCCACCCGATCGATGGTATCGAGCCCCGAGCCCCAGAAGAGCCGGGCACGCATCCCCGCGGGCTGAACGTCCGTCCAAACCGTGGTAGCACGCGCGGTCGAGGGCTCCATCATAGGCTCCGCAGGCTGCGGCGTGCCCAACCACCCCCATTCAGTCCGGCGAGGATGCTGTGCAGGCAGCGTAGACACGCGTGGCCGCGACGGCGTGCCGGAGCGGGATGCCGGCAGGGCCAAGAGAAAGATGCGAGCTGTGTGGGCTGCGGAACGGCGAAGGAGAAGGAGAAAGAGGGATGGGGATCTCGAGGGACACTGCCCGCGGGAGCGTGACGTGCCTCGGGCTCAACCTGGGATCGTCTGAGTCGACGGGAAGGATGTCATTTGTCTGAGTCGGCGCTCCGAATCAGGTCCGAATAGAGTCGACGAGGAAGGTTGGCGGCCGGTAAGCGAAGTGCGCTATCCCCTTGCACAGCATAGGTAGGGGCTTGCTGCCGACCACTGCAGGAAAAGGTCACCATTAACGGTACTACTTAAGTAACGCCTTGCGAATCCGGGGGTGAAGGGAAGGCAAAAGTTCGTTGCGTTGCCATGTGCGAGCAGGTACATAACTTACGCAGTTGAGGATATCGGGAAAGTAGCCAAGAGGGTTGCCGAAGTTGATGCGGCCTATGTCGGGTACCTGCTTATTAGACTGTACAAGTAAGTGGTACTTAATCCGTCAAGGTTTAGTCCAACTTTCAAATCGAGGCTGTGCTGCTGTTCGGCAACTCCCGTTCTGTACTCCGGGCCGCTAACTTCCCCGCGCTTCTCTGCGATACTTAACTATCAGGATTCAAGTATTCAGTGCTCACATCCATTGAAGCAGTTTGTCCGCGGACGTCCGTTGTGGCCACATTTCAGTCATACCTTCATGCTGACGTCCAACGTACCTCGTCAAGGCGCTCCCCCCGACGGCGTTCGTACACGTGACTCCGACGACTCCTGCCTTGGAGGCCATTTACACTGACAGATTTACAACCACATCCTCCCTACTTTCAGGGAGACCTACACTCGATCTGGATATTATGGTATACAGTAAGGGCCGAGGCTAATTAATTTGTTTCTTCGAGAAACCTGCGTTCGAGACCGCCATGCGCTTTTTGATGTCCTTGACGCCGGATTTTCAGAGGTCCCTAGATCAACGACCCCCGGCAGACAAATTCCTAAAACGAGTGTTATAGTGTACATGTGCATTGACGTGGGAAGGAAGTACAGCAAACCCTACGTATGTTAACTTACAGACCCACGACCCTGAACCTAATCGTGATCGTGATCGTGAAACGAACAAATGGTTTACTCTACAGGTAGTCCAGATAGTGGCACGCAAGGACGACGCCCACCACCGCGACCGCGAGTACCGAGACCCTGCTATCGTCGCTCGTTATACGCGCGGACTGGTCCCGCAACTGGGCCCCATCCGAGTCCGAGTCCGAGTCGTCCGTGTCCGCACCCGCATTTGCATTTCCTGGTGGATGCGTCCACGGGCCAGACCGCTGCAAAGGCTTGTTGGCACTGTCAGCCCACGGTGCGGAGTTCGAGGCGTGGAATGGATGCCGCGAGATATCTGCGGCGTGACCTTCCGAGTCCGAGTCGTGGGTTCTCCCGTCGAATGTCCATTGCGTTCCCTGCAGTGTCGCGCAGATAAGGACACAGCTTCCTGGATACGTACCTGTCGCTCAGTTGTGGTATGGCAGCGGACTTACTGGGGCTGGGGCGGCGTGTCCTCGTCTTCGTCCTCGTCCCCGTCCTTGTCCAGGTGGCCCCCCTCTCGCCTCCGAAGGAGCTTCAGCAACGTGGGATGGAAGCACGTGCGTCTCCGTGGGGATGGGGGGCACTCGTACTGGAAGTACTAGGGACGCGGGTAGTGGTGGTGCAATGCCCACCATCGTCGGTGGTCCCGACAGGGCGTCGTCCGCGTCCGCGTCCTGGGGGCAGTGTCAGACCGCCGCTTCGCGAGGAGAGAGACGCGGGTGTACGCACGAGAATGCGGAGTGTGTTGGGAAGCGCCTCGGATGGGACCAGATTCATCGCGAGCGCGTTCGCTGATACGCGGGGATGGATGAGTGAGGCGCGATTTTTTTGCGTTCAGGACACCTGATCATGGCGGTTCGCACCTCGGAGAATCGCCATGAAGAGACTGACGAGAACTGTTCGCGAGGCAAAGGACAAGAGCGAGCGCATCGCGAGAGGCCAGGAAGGCAGACGAAGGGGGGGAAAGGGAGGGGGAAACAAGAGACGAGTCGGTTTGAGTTTCCAGAGGGCGCCGAGGGTGGTAGATATGTACGTGTCGCACAAGAATAGCACGGCGCGCGAAGAGGGTGGCGAGTGGGAAGCTTGCCTCGGGGTGGCGTACGCAGAAGGAGAGTTAGAAGCAACGGCGAGAGGGGCGAGAGGCGAAAGGGGAAGAGGGAGAGCCCCTCTGGACGCGATCATATATCGCATGCATACATAGCTCCGCGCGCCCTTGGAATTCGAGCTCGCGACCGCAGGCTGTCCCCGAGCCTTGCTGTCCAGGCTCCCGATACTTAGCATCAAAACGCACCGCGAGCCACAGGGGTGCTCCTGGCAAGCCTTTCGCCGACGCAGTCCACGCTGAGGGGAAGGGACGGAGTTGCGAAGAGTGATGCCAAGAGCAGGGCCACTCGCCTTCACGCTGCTTCACGCGCGCCTGCTGTGCATATCAGATACGCACGTTCTTGATCGCTGCGATCCGACCGAGTTTCGCAATGGAAATGGAACGTCCATGGTGGCCTGTGCGATTGGACGGTGGCAACAGCCCGTACTTGTGTAAGTTATGCTTTTAGCCAGCCCACTCCCTCCGCATAACCTCCAACTCATTGGAAAATAGAACCAACCTACGTTATTTTTGATACTAGGCCCTCCACGGCCGGCGACGGCTGAGCAGGTGGGGGCAAGAGTTTGAACTGCACCTGAGTCCGGTGTAGAGATGTGATGCGTCGCAGTCATGCATCCACAACCGGACCAGTGCGTAGCCGCAGACCCTTTCGTCCGGCGGTCGCTCAGCGCTCAGGCCTGAGGCCTGAGGACTTGATTTACTTAGAGGACTCGTCCATGTGATGACGGCGCGCGCGCGTGGTCGTCTGCTGGTATACATAGGTGAGTGGAAATGCCCGCTCGAAAACCAGGCAGGTGACGATACTTACTCTTGACCACATCCGTGACGGCTGCGCGTGCCAGGGGGACATGAATGCGGCTGCTTGCCGCGCGTCGGGCTCGGTTCACACATATGATGAAGACATGCAAAGACGAATGCTCCAACTGGGTGTGTACTTCGCTTTCAGTACCGCAACGGAGAAACTAAGTTGGAGGGTTGGGACAGGGGAGGACAGGATGGCGGGCGAGCAGTATCAGTGAGTCCGTGCCATGCCTGCCGCGATAGTGTTTGCACAAAGTGACCGAATATCTGACAGGACCGCCGAAGTCGGCTGGCAGCAGAACAGAAACAAGAGTTATGAGTAAAGGTACGAAAATGAGACGTAATCGCCCACGGCTCAAGGACAAGATGAAGACACGAGGGAGCAACCTCAGGCCTCGACACTGACGCGGGCGGCTCGTACGTGGGTTAGGACAAGGGGCATAGAAGAGGAGCACGAACAGGCGACCGCGGAGACGACACGCACCACAACGCTGTCACTCTGGTGCAGTCATCGCCCGCCGACAGTCTCTGAACTCGACGCTCGAACCCACGGCGGCTTGCTCGGGAGTGCCGAGTACGCATCCGGCAAGGTGGAGGTTGGGGTCCGAAGAGGACTCGAGGGGGGACGGTGAGGGCGCGAGGGCATTATTGTTAGTCGCGTGCTCAAGCGGTGCCGTACAGAGCTGCGGAGCTTGAGAGGACGGACAGACAGAGGAGGCGCGCTTTTCGATTTCGGTGGCCACAGAACTGCTGCTTGCGAATTGTGCCTGTGCACACACTGCACTGACAGATATCCTGCGCCTCGAGATACGGCGTCTTCCGCACGATGCGGATCGGCGCCGAGTGCCCCCCGACACTTGGAGTAGCTCTCCATCTAGAGAAGACGCGGCCCACGTCACTGCCTCTGGAGAGTGCTCGCAGGAGAGGTGGGTTGTATCCTTGATATCTCTTGGATGGGCAGCATCTAGACACTTGAGCTCTCGTCGAAACTCTGCCCTTGACATATTAGGATTCAATTCCAGCACCGCTTCCTTCCTCGGGTCTTCGGATCCCACTACAGCGAAAAGGTCATATTAGGTGTGTTTTGTTCATGCAATGGTTGTCGCGGCTGTGTTTGGTGCACGTGTATTACTCCATGGGAGACTCTATCGTATGCCCAGTTAACTCCGCATCTTGGGGGGTGGCGGTACCGCCTTCCGATCGTGCTAGTTTAAACGATTGTGGCCCCACCTGCGCTGACATGATCGCGTGAAATGCGAGAGTTCCATGACCGTCGGAACATGCAGCGTCTTTTACATCGCTTGATTGGGTATGCTGGTCTTCGTGTCTCAGTCAATAATCCGTACCCACGCGTGGGTCCTGATCTACTTTGATCAGGTACTCTCGCGCTGTGCGCCTGTCTTGCTGTGGTGCTGACAAGGCGAGCATCGGATGCTTTCTCACTCGTGGTCCTTCAGCCATGTCTAACGAGTGAGCCTTCCTTCGTATTCCGCGATACATAGTTACGGGAGTCGCAAAGTCATCCTTCTCCTCTCTCGCAGATGATTTCCCGACCTCTGGTAAGTTCCAGAGACGACAGGGAATTGTTCCTGCGGACGCCTTGAACGGATGTGTATCAATACTTGAAAGCTTATCAATGCGCCCCTTGCACAGGATGTTGGCCCTTCTGCTTGCACGGGCAGTGAGCTTCGCCGCGGCCTGAGAGGGTCGGTAGCGCGCCGGTCCCGCGTTTTAATAGAGCCTGCAGTCGGCACTCACGACGGCAGTTTTTCCCCACCATCTGCCCGAATCTGAATACTAGCCAGTATAGTATGGCCGCCGCTACTCTCAACTGCACGAATCCCGCCAACGCCACAAGCTGCTTCGGGCCCCTCCTACTCGTGGACAACAATATCTTCATAACGGTGTACGAGCCGCGAGGACGGCTGTTTGGAACCATCCTTTCTACCGCTTTGTTTGGTAAGATGCAACATTTGACAGCATGTTTTTCGCGAGCAACTATAGAGCTCTGAACTGCTTTCTTAGGTACCTTTACGATATGCACCTCCATCACGGCGTTGTTAATCACGCAAGTGCCAAAGTTCTTCGTAATGTGCATGACACGGTTGCTCACCATCATCTGCTATAGCCGCAATTTGAAGCTTCGAAAAACGCGCTGGGCAACGTGGTACATCTTCGCAACCATCGCCATGTTTACGTCTACGTCGATCTACTGGGCGTTCATACTCCGCGACACGTTCACCGTTGCGGGCATCACGACGTCTGCCGTCACCAACCTTAATCCTGCTATAAACTCACTGCGAGACCGCATATCGGACGCCGGGGGGGGGGCGTGCAATGCCTCGGTGTCGGAACTGTCGCCCAACGATGTTGCTGTAGACTTGGCCGTATCTCGGCTTACCACCCATGATATCGCGCTGGAGTACTGCGTGGGAACGGCAGCGCTAACCACCAACGTCCGTTCATCCATATAGCTGATATCATATTTGGCTCCCCACCGCAGATCGTTATTGGCGATGCTATCGTTTTGGGTCGGGTATACATACACCTTGTGGCAAGGAAGTCGGTTAGTTTGCCTCGTAGTTATCACCCTCCTTCTCGCGACAGCAGGTACGTCACGGTCCTTTGATCACTCACTTTACTCGGCCGAGACTATGTCACACGGAATACGTTCCAAGTTTATACACAGCCACAAGCGTTGTATCTGCCACCCATGCCTGCCCAGGCTTTGGCAACGGCTCGGGAGTCTGGCTCAATCCATCCGTCGAAACTACAGGAGTTGGCAGTCTCGTCGGTCCCGCGGCAGGAACTCTTGGTGGCTCATTTTTCGAAGGCGATCATTTTTTGGTCCTCGCGGCATCTGCACTCAGCCTCGCTACAAACGCGTTGTCGACATGCTTTGTCGGCCATCGGGCCTGGTACGGTCGTTGCTTTTTCTTCTCTGCACACGATGATATTGAGGTATCCACGTACAGGGAACATCGCGCTCTTGTCCGCGGCAACGGCCTCCGGTCGTTTTTGGGTCGCTCGCAGGTGTCCAGAGCACTCACGCTCCTCGTGGAGTCCGGTGCCGTTTATTCTGCCATCTGGGTATGCATTCCATGAGTTGCAGCAGCGGCTCGAATTCTGAAAAACGCGTCTTAGGTCTTTGTGGTTGTTATATCAATTCATCACCAGCCCGTCCTACAGTAGCGGCCATGCAGCTGCAGCGATGCACCCCCACTCGCCGGCCTACCGTGAGTTCACCGTCGGCTGGGAAGCGTTCACGGAAGGAAGGGCTCGTCATCGTCGTCGTACGTACCCCAATCCAATTTCCACTGCGTTACGACAGGCTATTACCGACCCATAGTTCCTCCTCCCTCTTCGCTTCCCGCTCCACTGCCCAGGCCATTTACCCCACAATTATCATGCTGCTGGCCGGACTGAACAGGTCCGAATGCGACAACAACATCGCCTCGCATCGCGGAAACGGAAACGGCCAGACCGGGGACGCAGCGGCCATGTCTGTCGTCTTCCGTGGTTCAGCCCCTAGTGCCTGCACAGTCGCGTAATTTCCCCGGCGCCGATGGGCGAAATTCGGCGCGGCAGCGAGCATCCGCTGACGAGGCTGCTTCTGAGCCGTCGTTGGCCGAGCTCGATACCACAGCGGACTGCTCTTCTGAGAGAGAGGACTTCCAGGTTCCGTTCGTTCTGCAGCTCAGACTCGCCCCTAGTGTTCAATAAATCCCCTATTCTCTGTCTTCACCAATGAGGCAAGGGGGAGGCGGACTTGGACCAGATAAACACTTAACGCAGCGTTTGTCATCACGTCCCAGCCTTGAATTGTCCTCGCGGTACCGTAAGTACCATCCGAAAAGCTCGAAAGGGCAGAAAGGGTATATGCACACCAGCATCAACGCTCGCACCCAACCTCGACCCGAAAATCAGAAAATGAAAACCACAGCAGCCAGCCTTGAACAGATCGCCTAGGCCCGGGCGCCCACTCCCGCCTGAGCCTCGCACGCGATCGCTCTCTCACACCCCCCATCCGACCATCCCGCCCCCCATGGCGACCGCAACGACAACAGCAACCGCGGCCGCCAAGCCCGCCGCCGACGCACCCCCCGCGCGAACGGGCGGGGGGACGCCGTTGTGGAACGTCGACCCGCTGGGGAGCGTCTCACCCCCGCCGGTGACGCTCGGGTTTGGGGTGAAGAGCACCGCGCTCGCACTGGCGCTGGCGCTGGAGCTCAGATGCAGGCTCGACAGGGTGAGCGTCGTCGACGCGTGGGACGAGCTGAGCGCGATGCCGGACGGGAGCTGTGTGCGTACGCGTATGCGTGCGCGTGTCAGACCATTCAATAACGCAGGACGGGCAGTGGAGGGAGGACGTACGGCAGCGGAGCCGGAGGGGTGCACCGCCACAGAGCCCGAGACGGCGGGCGGGACGCCAGGGACAGAGGTAGAGGCAGAGTGGGGGACGGACCCGGACCCAGCCCCAGGAGCGGTAGAGACGGGGTCGTTGGGCGGCACAACGACCTGCGACGTCGCGCCCGCGCCCCCTGCAGAGTTTGAGCTTCGGAGCGGCGACGGCGCGGGACGCAATGACACCCGCGGGCTCCCGCGCGCCGTCGTGCTCGCGTGTACCGTCGTCTCACTCTCAGGGCCGGGCGCAGGCGTCGTGTGCGGTGCAGGCGCGGGCGTCGTGGGGTCTGCTGAGTGCGAAGAGGAGGACGCGGGCCGCGGCACGGGGGTGGCGGAGTGCGGGGGCGTCGGGGCGGGCACGGAGGAGAGGGTGACGGTGACGCGAACGGTCGTCGTCGCGGTCACCGTCGTATCTGCTTGCGGCGCGCGCCTGAGGGGCGCCGCGTGTGCGACGCCGTCCTGTGATGCGCGTGTCAGGCTTCGTTCTCCCAGGGGGTGTACGGCCAAGCGTTCACAAGCCTGGCAGCTCACCTCGGGGGCGACGGTGCGCACTGCCATGGCCTGGGCTGTGCGTGCGGCGGCGGTATGAGCGTTGTACATTGGGTTGACGTATACACTCACCATGTGCGAGGACGAGGACGAGAGTAAGGATCGGCTTGAGGTACTGCATGTCTGCCTACGCGACCTGAGGACACTGCAGAGACGAGAGAGAGAGAGAAGGACGACAACCCTCATCAACTAAGCCTGATCTATAGGTATATGATGGCAGGAGGGACATGGAACCCAAGGGTTCCCCGACGCCGAGCCGCGCGAGGTCCGCACTCTTCCATGACAAGATATTGAAACCCCGAGTCGTTGAGGCTTAAGAGTGGTCTTGCTGGGGTTCCAGGAGGTGTCCCGCAGAAGACAGTTATCCAGTTCCTCGGAACGGGAGACTTATATGGTTTGTGAAGAGGTTCGTCGCCCCTCAGACTCCAGGCAGGGGCTCACTGGGAAGAGGCTCAGGGTGGCTTCGTGTTGCCATCATCACGGAGGCGAAGAGAGGACTGGTGGCAGAGGTAAACTGCACAGGAGCGCATATCACTGATGATGGCTAAGTTAACAAGAGCGGGCGAAGAGCTCCCCGGTAGCAGTGAAGACCAGCGCCGTGTTCGAATCCCAATCGTGTCAATATTTCATCATATAAATCCACATAAGAACGGTAAACCACAAACAGACTACAGAGTGACGACGAATACACCACTCCCCTGTAACAAGACACACAAAGGAACCACAATCACACCCGCCAAGCCGCCAAGCCCAAGGAAGGGCCCCACTGTTTATCCCCCTCCTCGCGAACACCGCGACCGTGCCTCACAGCACGACCCCAACGAACACCGCGAGGCCACCCAGGACCCCCACGAGCGCCGTCATCCTCCCATTCGCGCCGTCGAGCCCAGCGGCAACCGCCGCGTTCTTGCCCTTGCCCGCGGCGGGGTTGAGCGCCTTCGACGCGTTCCCCGCCGCGCTCGGCGAAGCCGACACCGACGCGCGCGCCGTGCTCGTAACGAGCGCCACCGCCCCGCTGCCCGACCCCGTTGCCGCTGCGGGAGACGCACTAGAACTGGTGGGGGAGACGGCATGTGGGTGAGCGGGGAGCGGCTGGAGGTTCGACGGGGCCGCCGAGACCGCCGACGACGCTGGGCGCGCGTTGCGCACGGGGCCCGTCGGGGCGGCGGCGGCGGCGGCGGCGCTGGGGGTAGAGGGGCTTGGCGACGAGCTGACGGCAGGCTTCGCGTTCTGTGGGGTAGATGTGGGGAGAGGGTTGAGATTGGGTGGGGGTGCGTTGAGTTGTTTGGGGTGGGGTGAGAGCGGCGATGGAGAAGAAGAAGGAGGGGAAGGGGAGACCGAGACCTGGAGGGTGGGCATCGAGCAGATGGCGGGAGGACATACCGAGCTGTTCGGGGCGCTGCTGTTGGCTTTGGAGGGGGTGGGGTTCGCCTCTGGGATAACGATTGGGGTGAGCAGCTGAGACGAGGACGAGGGAGCGGCGGCGAGGCGCGGGAAGGGAGAGGCACCTGCAAGGGATGAGGAAGAGGAAGGCAGCGCCTCTAGACCCTGCAGAGGAAGATAATGATAGTGAGTGTGTGTGTAGAACGAGAGGGATGGCAGGGACGCACGACGCGGCCGGTCGCGTACTGTTGCTCCGGAGCGGCCAGAAGGGAGATAAGGGGATCGTTCTGGAAGAGTATTGACAAAATGAGAGTGGGATTGAAGAGCTCAAGGTAGGGACACCAACGTCAAGCAAGGCATTGGGGTCTTGAAGGAGACTATCTGCCACGACCAACGCGGGGACTGGAAGGAAAAGGTCAACGTTAGGGCAGCACGAGCTTCGAGTCCGCGAGAAGCGGGGAGGAACGCACGGCGAACTGTCGCCAAGAGGACATAAATGAGGGCATTTGGAAA
Organism: Ganoderma meredithae; assembly: GCA_022814645.1. Lineage (NCBI taxonomy): Eukaryota > Fungi > Basidiomycota > Agaricomycetes > Polyporales > Polyporaceae > Ganoderma > Ganoderma meredithae. Next base: position 46,633 of record JAKLMY010000055.1, on the reverse strand, counting down.
GTACATCGTCGGTCCGAGTGGAAAGATAAGAGAGTAAGGAGCGTGGAGAGCCTGCGGGCGTAGAGTGTAGAATTTGAGAACGTCGTAAGGAAAGAAGAGGGTAAAGACGAGGCTGGCCCACCGTGATGTGAGGATATATGCGCCTTCCCTCGACGTCTAAAATGTGCTGACAGCGGTGGAGTGGATCCTGCGCCCGCTCGGTTCTTGGTTTGTTCGTTTCGCGGGTGCTCATCGAGGCTGTCTCCATCGTCCGTCACTCTTCCCGTCTGCGATCGAGGGCGTCCACTGCACACCACTTATCCACGTACAGAGTGCCTAATTCCCAATGGTCCATAGGCCTTGTTCTGGATCGATGCTATGGCGTTCGATGTTTTTCAAACTCTGCCATGCGAGGAGGGCGGTGGCTGGAGAGCATCCACGGCTGTGGTGAGTGACCTTTGCCAGGCGCATCGATCGCTGCCATGAGTGACAACTGGGTTGGACGGGGCAATAGACGCATATACGCGGTTGGCAAAGACGGGATATTTCTGGAGCAGAAGCTCGACATGAAGGTCTATTTCGCTCGGAAGCCGAAAATTGAACATGGTGGGCCCACATCGGGATGGCGTGCAGGCGAGCCTGGTAGTATACGCGGCTTCCGTGATGGATGTCTGTACATATCGACCAAAGCGAGGGGAAGGCCCCCCATGGGCGATCGAGGGGAAGAAAGCAGGCTGTTGACAGACGAAAACATCCCATCGGTTTCGATGGACATACGCACGTGGCGTCATTGTGAAAGTACGCTCACCCACGCTCACCCCCTCCGTTTATCCCGTGGCCTTGCCATGGATCTCCAATGCGATAGAAATAGACATCGGGCCCGCACGAACTTCTACGAAACACCTTGTTACTGTATGACACCTTGTGATCCGAGAAGCCTTCAGTAACTGTGCACGATGTCTCATAGTTTTGCTGGAAACGAATTCGACGACTGCGAGGTCGGCTACGAGAAATGCTGCGTGTCGACTAGGCAATGAGACACGAGGGCAAGTAGGCGATATATCCCGGCCCCAAACCGATGAGCGGTAGCCATCAGATCCATGCTCGCAAGCCTACTTCTGGCGTTCCGTTGAAAATCACGAACCCGCCCCCACAAACTCAGTTTAGGGTCGACTCGTGCACAAATTTTAGACGATTCAGCAGATTTTCGATATCAGGGTCAGATCATTTCGTCTGGACTTCGGGGGGCGCGCCTGGCGACACCAGGAGAAAGGACAGAAGGTGCGCTCACTGGGTTCTATAGAGAGCTGCTTTGTCGAGACCCGATTGGCTAATCCGCAGGGTCTTGATTCGCGAGGTCGACGCCACGAAAAGACTTCAAACTCGATACGCGTCTTCCACAACAATATTATATCAGTGTAGCTCGAGCAGTCTCTCCCCTCAATTTCGGGAATGGGAAATGAAAAAAGATGCGAGAGGAGCCCCGTCCGTCCTACAGCCTCAGGACTAGGTGGACATCATGCGTGCTGCAGGTGTTTAAATTCGGGAAAGCCTGCCAGGGTTACCTCGGACGCGTGACAGCGCATCAGGGCCAGAAGGTCCGAATTCGAAACGACCACCATGGCGTGGAGTCGCGACGCACCTTGAACTCGAACGACCACAGTCCTTCGCATACACATCCGCCTATAGGTCGACGCCCAGTTGTCAGGTCAGTCGAACCCAAGACAAAGAACGACAGTCGTCAGAGCGAGTATTCAGGCCAAGGGGAGTGGAGAAAAGAAAGGATGTCGCAGTTATGTCGCCCGCTCGAGCCTGGTTCTGGGCCCATTCAAATTGATGCTGCTCACGACAGCGCTTAGCGGGCGTCAAGTCGCCCTTAGTACAAGCGAGGGGCAAGTGAGCAACTCGTCACGGTCCTCCTCGCTCTGTCAGGTACAGTACACACAAGTACGCGCCCCCCCACTCTCCAATGGCAACCACCTGCGCACGCCTACCGTGAGGGCTTCAAGATTTCCCCGGTGCCACTTCGCCGCTTCGGTTCAAAATTTAAATGCCTTTCTCCGCCTCAGGCTCGGATGCGTCGCGACCCAGTGGGTCGGGACGTAAGGGATGGTAGGGTGACTATAAAACTGCACGAAACTAGTGCTGCTGTCTCGTGACTGCCAATACCCTCTCTCACTCTCCTTCTCTTCTGTATTCATCTGGCAGCACTAGTTGCCATCGCATTGTGCAAACTTGTTGCCCTAACCCTCAAATTCAGTGTGAGAGAGATGTCCGCCGCGAGCGAGGCCGTGTTCCCCATCGCCCGTGCTTCGGTGCGTTACCGTCTCCTTTGCTTTTCCTTTTCCAGCACCCGGCTCCTCGCTCAAACTCGTATTTGCGTGGGTTCCTCGCAGCTCATGGCGCTCTGGGTCGAGTCCCTCGCGTTCGGGGCCTTCACGGTCCTGTACGCCATCGCCATCTGGATCCTCCTCTACAAGGAGCGCAAGCGCGGCAGCGCGACCCCCAACAAACGCCTCTTCGCCACCTCCACCCTCATGTGGCTCCTCTCTGTTGCGGTATGCCCCCCCTCCCCTGCTCCCGGATGGCATCTGATTGCTCATGTCTGGCCGTATGCATGCAGCACCTGGCGATCGACGTGCAGCGGGCGGACCAGGCGTTCGTGGCGCACGGGGGCGTGCCCGGTGGGAGCGCGGACTTCTTCAACACGCTGAGCAACCCGACGCTCGTCGCCAAGGACGTCATCTACGTCACCCAGACCCTCGTCGGCGACACGTTCGTCACCTACCGCCTCTTCATGGTCTGGAACCGCTCCTGGCCCGTCGTCGCGCTCCCTGTCCTCCTCCTCCTCGGGGCCGCCGGTGCGTCGCATTCGCGGATTCGGATTCGGATTCCACGGACAGGTTGTGCTGATGTAGATATATATGCATGCACTTGTGGATGTGGATGCGTGCGGGGGGATGTAGTCGCGGGATACGGCGCGTGCGTGGAGATCGGGATCGTCGAGGGCCTCGGGGTCATCTTCGCCTCGAGCATCGCCCCCTGGGGGAAGGCGTTCTTCATCATCTCGCTCACCACCAACCTCTTTGCCACAGGTGAGCACACGCACGTCGTGCGCCTGCCATCTACCTCTACCCGCATTTACCACATTGAATGTCATATGTATTCCGGTAATCTCTTGCAGTGCTCATCGCATCGCGCATCATCTGGCTCAACCGCCGCATGAAGAAGATGTACCGCGCGGGCGGGCTCTCGCACTGGGACGTCATCGAGACCCTCGTCCAGTCCGCCGCCGTGTATTCCGCCACGCTCGCCTCGCTCCTCGGCACCTACCTCGCCGGCTCCAACGCGCAGTACATCTGCCTCGACCTCCTCACCCCCATCATCGTGCGTCCCCCCTCCCTCCCTCCCCTCTTCTTGCAGAACCAGTGCTTGCTAACACGGACACGGGCGCGGCGGCAGGGCGTGGTGTTCACGCTGATCATCATCCGCATCGGGCTGGGCAGCACGATGAGCGAGATCTCGGGGAACGGGACGCGCACGTCCGAGTTCCACAGGCAGACGATCGGGGGCACGGACCACAACCTCAACCTCCGCCCGCTCGCGATCAACGTCTCGGTCTCGCGCTCGCAGGCACACGACCACCAGTCGCTCGACATGTTCGACCGCAAGGACGACAGCGGGGACCTCGCCGACACCGAGAGGGCCGCGTAGAAGTCGTGACGGACGATGCATTTGCGTATATCAGCATTGTTGGATTACACGATTATTCCGAGTCACCGCCTCCTGCGGTGTGTGCTCCTTTCACAGCGATTTTTTTTCCCCTTGTGGCTGCTGTCGGGAGCCCTGATGACGGACAGCGACAGTATGTTATCCGTCGCTTGGTGTCGATACCTGTCCAGAGCTACTTCGCGCAAGGATCCAGGAATGCAATGTCGTGCGCACAGTAGCGCCAGACGAACACAACAGGATGTCCACATGACGCCACCAGGCCCTTGCTCAAGGTCGACTTGATGCGGCCGTGTCAGTCGTTAATGCTAGTGCTGATGAGGCCCAGACTGCCGACCTCGAATTGACGTGCTTGTCAGTGTTATGATCCCCGTCGGGGCTGCCAGATCGACTGTCATCTATATCAGGTATATGGTCGGCTACGGAGACGAGTGTTCCCCTCTGCTCCCCCGCAACTGCCGACGATTTTGTGGCGGACTGGGCTGTTCAAGGATAGCGAGATCAGAGTTAGCCTTTGGCTATGGTTTGGCCGTTCTGTCGGCTCGTGGCTGCCTCTTCCCAGCGAGTCGCCGTGAGGGAAATGGCACAAGGGAACTCTAGCGCGCGTGAGACTGATGTCTCCCACGCCTTCGTGCCATGTCCACCGTCCGACTCCTGCCGACTCCGAGTGCTGCAGTGTATCGCTGTATGTGTATGGGGGTCCCCACAACGTTCTCTGTCGCCTCTCACTCCTCTCTCTTCATTGCTTCAAAGTTTTTGTTATTTCAAACTCATGGTCGCTCTGTGCGAAGCTGTGCATGCCATCTCTGAGCAGTTGTCACCCCGGCCCCGTCGCTCCCGCCCTCCACGTCTACGTCGCTGCACTTTCTGTGAGACTGCTTTTTGTGTGCGGGTGGATACGGAGCTAATTGGGCGATGTTGTGCTGGGATAGCCGGGATGACGTGCGAGACGGAGTCCAATATGCCTCGGTACGTTGACTGTCTCACTGCGTTCACGTTGTCTAGAAACTAGACCTCCCTGCATTTCGTCCTAGATCGACCCTGGGTGATCTGTGACCAACGATGACAAGGCGGACTGTGCGGCAGCTTGCCTGCATGTCTCCCCTTCCGACAATGCAGGTGTCTTTGCGTGAGTGCGCCATATGGACCCGTTTACTCCCGGCGGCCCCTTGCTCTCCGCCCATGCCGGCATCGCCTCGTACCACGTCTAGACTGCAATGCGATGTTTCCCCATCCACACGGTGGAAAGACACAGCAAGGTGGTGTCGGGAGCTGTACGGCGGATACCCTTGTGAAAACATCCTCCCCTTCATTTCCTGAGCCCCCGCGGGCCGCATTTAGCATGGGAAGGAAAATCCTGGGATGCGCCGCAGTTTGGAAGACGATCTGCACAAGCGTGTGGGGATGGAAGATATGACCTGACTTTTCATACCAGAGAGTACGGCTTCGAGAGTGAGTGGCGTTCAATCCGAGAGACCGCTTCATGCCCCAGAAAGCAGCGATGCTGTATCGACTCCATTCTCTGAGGATGCTCAAGATGTGTGCCCAATTCCGGGTTAGTTTTGACGTCCTTTTCTATCGCGCTGTTAACGTGTTCAACTTGGCAGGCCATGGGACCCTGCGCAGCCCTTGTATTCACATACCAGCCACCGAAGCCGTCATCCGCAGAGAACGTGAATAACTAAGCTTGAGAGAACCGCCCGAATGTGAGACGACTCCAAAGCACGCGTCCTCGTCGAGGGAGGCCGATTGGGGGTTCAGCCTCTCTTCGTCTCACTTCCTCGTCTTACTCTCTCCGACGTCCTCGTCGTCGTAAGCCCCGCTTTCGCTGAAACCGCCTCGTCTTGAATCTCAAGGCTCCCTGGTCTTCTCTATCGCGCATCGAGCATACTCCAACATGGCGAACATCACGAGCTCGGAACTGTTGTTCCTGTACGACGCGGCCTTGTATGCACGTTATACCGGAAACCTCGCACTCGGGCAGTTGTCGAGCACCCTGGTAAACTCCAGCTTGTTCGGTGGGTTCCACCTCTCTCATCCTCGGTCCCCCAACTGTACGCTATCAGGCTAACACCGGCGGTCACCAGGCGTGCTGACGCTATCCGCCCTCGTCGCCGCCTCCCTACTCGCGTCAGCTGCTCTCCCGATGTAGTGGCGAGCTCCCGCTCCATCCTCATCGAAACGATATTTTGCGTTTACAGACCGCGCTCACGGCGCGACGTCAGGAACATCTCTCTCCTGCTCGCGACGGGCGCGATGTACGCGGGGACGACAGTCTACTTCGCCCTCCGCCTCCGCAACCTCGCGCACGACGTCGGCGCCGTGTACGCCAACGTCGGGGCGCTGCTCAGCGACCTCCAGGCGTGCTACCTCGCGAGCCTCGCCGGGACCGTCCCCAACTCAACGCAGTCGCAGTGCACGACCTCGCAGACCCTCGGCGACCTCGCCGGGCCGAGCGACCTCCCGCCGCAGTATTGCGCCGGGACGGCCGCGCTGACTATTAACGTGAGCCGCTGCGTTTGTCGTCTCAGTCGCCGTCGCCGTCGCCGTCTTCGTGGACTGCACTGAAGCCGCTCTCGCGAGGACGCAGGCTGTGCTCGGGAATGCGATCCTCTGCTCGCGCGCCTGCGTGCTCTGGCCCCGGAGGCGCGTGATACCGCTCCTCCTCGGCTCGCTGGTCCTCGCGACTTGTGGTATGTTTCTCTTTCTGCGTCGTCAGACGCCCCATGTGCTGCAGCGCGCTTACTCATCAGACATACTTGTAGCCCTCGGTATCGCCGACACGAGCGCCGCGTGCCGCGCCGCCGCGCAGGAGAACCCGCTGAGGCTGGACGGGCCCGGTGTCGGGTCGTTCTTTGTGGGCGGGGACTTGGGCATCGCGGCGGCCTCGCTCGCGTTCGTCACCGTGCTCGCCGCGAGTGCGTTGATTGGCTTCAGAGCATGGTAGGACGGTAGTCTTCTCATCTCATCTCGCACGTAGGGATGCGCTCACCGTCGGGGATAGGCAGCTGAGAACGAGCATTCGGAGCCGCCTCCGCCAGGGCTCCGCGCGATCCAGGACGGGAGGCGCGCTCGCACTGACCATCGAGCTGGGTGCCGTGTACTGTGTCATATGGGTACTTCTCTCTCGCGTGCCTTGGAGTCGCGAAGAACTTCTCTGATTCATGACCCAGGGGTTCATCGTGGGCGCGACAGCTACGATAGACAACACGCTGGGCATCCTTGAAGACCCCAATACTGGCTTTGAGGAGATCGTGTACATCCAGAACCCGGCGTCGTTCGTGCGGGGATTCTGGGTGTTCGACCTCGGCGCGCTGACGCCACTCACGGTACGTCTTTCAGTCCCCGATCGCGCAGCCCCCCTCCAGGCTCTAGAAGCAGATCTCTAGCAAGTGCTCACTATCTATTCGTTCGGCGCCGGCAGGCCATCTATCCGCTGCTGCTCGTCGTCGTCGTCGCGCTCAACAAGTCGCTCCTCTTCGACTCGGAGCACGACCGGGAGGGCTTCGAGCGCATCGTGGCCCGTCACGGTGCTCTGGGCTCGGGCGAGCCGCGGTCTCCCACACAGTGGCGGCGCAAGTTTCTCCTCGCGAGCCCGCAGCCAGTGCTCATCGACCATCGCGCGTCCGGTTCTGGTGTCGAGGTGCTCGCGCTAAGTCATAAGCGTTCGCATTCGGGATGGGAAGAGGTGGATGCTGTGTCGTTGAAGGGGAAGGGTGAGGTTTTGTAGTTCGGCTACGGATGCGCCAGTCGCGACGAGATAGTACGATTTGGCGTGAAGGACAGATGGTGTGCGAGCGGGGGACTCGCCAGCGGTGGGCGGTTGAGGCACACGAAGTTCGGAGCGTGTAGGGGTTAGGTACTAGTCCTTATGTCAACAGAGTTGTCCTGCAACGTGACCATTGACTCATGACGCTCGACCTTCCGCGGAGCAGGGACTGTCAACGACATTGGCCGGCTGCGAGTACTTATGCATTATGATGGATGGAACCAGTTGGCAGTTGTCCATTCATACGGCATAAGGCGATGATGTCGCCTCTGATACTGCGGTCTGGTAAGCACCACTAGCAGCGTGGCAAGAACCTGGCGTCGGGACGATTCTGCAGTCCAAATTAAAGCGACGGCGGGCTCTTGCGGCTCTCGCGCAAAAAATACAGGTGTTGCCAAGTATTTTCGGCGATGCGATGGTCGTCGATGTTGAAGAAACAGACTAAACATAGCATCCGCGCAGGCCTATTTCGAGCTGAAGATCACTGAAGGAGGAGAAGAGCTGAACGAATGGGGCGCTGATTTTCCATCACGAGTCGGAGGGCAGGGCCGCCCATTCCGTCCACTGCTCGACGTACTGCCAGGTTGCTGCACACCTACTCCCGTCACACCTTCTAGTCGACGCGGCAGCCAAGAACACCATTCCCTTTCAAATCAAGTCCACAGCGAGCAAGAGCGTATTTTATAAGTGTACTATACTTAGTGGCTTCAAATTTGCGCTCGTCTAGAACGGCCCGAGCCCCCGAAACACTGCCGGTACTAATAGCTCCACAAGTTCAGGTTCACATCATACCATCGCACCGTCATTCTCCCTTTCAAAAAACACCACCAAGGGTGAATACTTAGCATCAGCGGAAGGCTTCGGCCGCGCGGGATCCCCGTAGCCCGTGGTGCGTTTTAACTCTGTCGGCAACCGTTGATGACGTGTGGCAGCAACTTGAAGTGCAGCCCTCACAGGACTCGGTCACCACATGAGGCCTGATGTGGCGAGCTCGGGGGTGCGCGGGACGATCTATACGCGTAGGTATTTGTATACGCCGATGATAGCATCAAACCCCTTCCCTCGCCTCTCCCCCCTCACCGTTGCTTCCAAATTATTTGCGTAAGTACCTACGCTACTCTGACTGCCAAAGGCTCGTGTCCAACTCGCGGCCCCATTCGCGCCTTTCTATTCTTGTACAAGACGTATATATATAATCCCCGCGCTCCGTCGATGACCTCTAAAAACTCATCTCTTCTTTCCCCGCTCTCTCTTCCACCTTGTCTGCCTTGCTCCTTCTTAGCTTCTTGCGATGCGCTCGATCTTGTCATCTGCTTCGCGAACCGTTCTCTTCTGCCTCGTAATGGCGATTCTCCGGGGTGCGCATCGTCCTGAATGCGCGGGAGCGCCTCTCTAATCCCTTCGACATGCATCAGTGCACACGCTTGCCGTGACCCCGCCTCTGGAGGCGCCGCTGGAGGGATTCCAGATTCTCGTGCGTAAATTCACGCACTGCACCCTCTCTCTTCTTGCCTGGCAGCGGTCTGACGCTGCCCTTAGGAGGCTAACGACCCGTTGTCGGAATCGAGGCTGGGGATGGAGGTCATCACACCACCACCAGCCCCTTCGCTTCTGAATCTCGTGCCACCCACTGTCCCCACGGAGACGCTCCAAAACCACGGGTCATGGCACGATGTCGAATCTGCAGATTCGGAGGCGAGACGAGGGTCACTCGGACAAGGACATGTCACCGCCCCAGTAAGTCCGCTGCCATACTGCTGCAACTGAACGACAGCTGTCCAGGTGGCAGGAACTCACTGTGGCCCTTATCTGCGCGACTCGGACATAGGAAATGGACACGCAACAGTGGACATTCGATGGCAGAGCCAGAACTCACGACTCGAAGTTGGGCTTGGACACGTCGGAAGGTCACGCTGTCGAGACCGCACCGTATCCGTCCCGTCCTCATGGTCTTGCCTCGAACTTTAACCCCACACTGTGGGCGGCCAGTGCCAAGCATCGAGAGCCTAGCCCGCGGAGACCTCGAGCTGGCGGTATGCGTGTGGGCAATGCCACTGGCCGGTATGGGTACCGCGACGCGGGCTTGGGGAGGAGTGACGATAATAGCAGGATGTCGATCCTCGCGGTCGCGGCGGTGGGCCTCGTGTTGACGTGTCATTATCTGGACTACCTGTAGAGTGAGCTGTTTATTCACTTTACGACCTGGGTCATATTCATGGATTTTTGTAACAACAGTAGGGTCTGGACCTGTAGAGGGTTCGTGCAAAATCTCAGACTCGGACTCCGAATCCACTATAGGACCTCCAGCTGTAGACTCAGTGCGATGATGATGGAACGATCCCGGAGTGAAGATACAATGAGCGAGAGGAAACGGATATCTATGCAGCTTTTCACTCTGAAACTTAACAGATAGAACCACGACTTCTACTGTGCTAGTAACTGATCCCCGCCGCAGCTTCTCCTCTCCCAAGGGCGGCTAACTGCGAAGGAGAATTCAATACTCGTTGCACGTAAGTGGAACAACTCTAGTATCACCGGGATGGCCGGGTGCGCGAGGATTCCGAGCACCCCTTCTCGACGTCGCATCGGTTTCATCTTGCTGCAGACCTCGAGATCGCGTAGACTTTGGCAGACTGACGCGATACATATTCAAGCTGATCCAAGCTTAGCGCCGACGTAACTCTTACGCAACGTTGGCATGAGTATACATTGGACTCCTTAGATTGCGAGGCATCATATCCGGCGGTGCAATGTATCCCCGTCTTGTCCCAGTGGTCTATATGATGAATGGTGATTGATTTCGTACTACGAGCGATCCGCAATGTACAACTAAAAGCGCCGAAGCCTCGTCTTTTTCAGAAGAGCAGTCCGCCGTCTCGAGATCGACCACCGACGAAGGAGAACCCGATGCGGGTCGACGTGGGGAACGACCCGTGCCGAGGAACTCAAGCGATAGCGATTGTGCGGGATGGGAAGCACCACGGAAGACGAGAGACCCGAGAACCGTTGTCTCCTGGGCGCCGTTCCCGCGATATGAGGCGATGGTATCGCATTCGGAGCGATTCGGTGCAACCAGCAGCATGATCATCGTCGGGTAAATGGCCTGGAGCGGAAGGACGTGTAAGTTGTCAACTCGGGCATCATCGTAGAAAAGGAGCGAAACATACGATGACGATGACGCAAGATCTTATATCGCGCTTTGAAGAATAACGCATGCCCCAAGCGTGCGGAGAAGGGGTCCGCGGACAGGATCTTGCTTTTGATCAGATATCTCAAGGATCAGGTGACCTCCTCGAAACGAACTGACCCATTTCCTCAATGGATCCGATGTCCGCACGACATGTGGTATTTCATCCGGGGTCGCGCAGGAGCTGAGTGGGGAATTGCAACGAGACCAGGAGGGTGGAAGGTAGTCGAGGGTGGAGTCGATGCACATCGTGCACAGCAGGTATGAGCGCTGCAGCCCGAGCCGGGAGAAGAAAGCATCCCAACGCTGGGGCAGTAGCTTCGGCCACATCATCTGAGCTGGGTGTTGCATCCTATGATTGATCAGAGGTTGTGAAGTCCACGACCAAAAGAGAAAGTCGACATTCCATTTATATGCGCATGTCTGATACTTGGACACCACAGCCAACCAGCCAGCCCGGCGCGCCCCAGTCCGAGTCACTTCTGCCGCTTGTAGATCTTGTCCAAGAACGCCCTGAACACCTCCCTCCTCAGCCTCACGCCCCCCTCGCCCCCGCCCACGTCCATGCCCTCCTCCGGAATCGTCTCGATCAGCCCGTTAATGCGCGCATACGCTTGCTCCTCGTACGCCGCGTAGCGCTCCCTAATGCCGAGCTCCTCGTAGAGCGCCTTGACGCGCGTCTCGGCTGCGCGGTCTTTCACCCCGTAGCTCTCGTCGAGCACGCGGCGCTGCGCGGGCGACGCGAGCGCGAGCGCGGTGTTGACGCACCACGAGCACTTGTTGTCGACGATGTCCGTGCCGACTTTCCCCAGCACCTCGGGGGGCGCGGCGAAGTCGAGGAAGTCGTCCTGCACCTGGAAGTACTCGCCGAGCGGGACGAGGATCGACTCTGCCAGCGCGTAGGGGTCTGTGGCGGGAGCGGCCTGCGAGGAGGAGGGGGGAGAGTGCGGGATGCCGCACATGTACATGGCGAGCGCGACGGGGAGGTAGAAGGAGTAGTAGGCCGTTTTGAATACGATGATCTTTTGGTGCCTGATCGCGCATACCTTGATGTCAGGCGCTAGGATGAAGGAATCCAGGGAGACTTACTTGGCTAACGAGAACTTGCTCAGGTCGACGCGGTCCTCCGGGGCCGTGACCATGTCGATGAGCTGCCCGATCTGCGTCTGGAACGTCGTGTCGTGGAACACGTCTAGGAGATAGACGTAGTAGGGCTCGGCGCGGAAGTGTTTCTTGAGGAGGTAGTAGATCGCGCCCTCGATCAAGCACGCGTCGTTGATGGCGATGAGGTTGACGCCCTCGACGCGGTAGTAGCACGGCTGGCCGCGGCGGGTGACGGACTGGTCCATCATGTCGTCGGAGATGAGGAAGTACGCCTGGAGCTAGTGCGGGCGCACGCGGTCAGCATCTTACTCAGACCACCGCGGCGCAGGTCGAGCGAAAGCGCAAGGATTGGGACTCACGAACTCGACACACCAGCCGAGAAGGGCGGCCTTGAAGTACTCGTCGTCGTCGAGCCTGCGGCCTTTGAGGATCTCGACCGAGTCGACGACCGACATACCGCGATTGAGCTTCCCCCCAGGGACGTTGTAGTCGACGTTCTGGACATACGGACATCGTCTGGTTAGCATTATAAGCGGGCGAGTGGAGATGCGGACGTACACGTTGGAACCAGTCGACGACATCATCCGGCATGCCCTCCTTCCTGAGGTAGTCGAGGAGCTCTTCCCGAAGTCTAACATATGCACCGTCGAATTTCTGTCTCTTCTGAGCCTTCGCGTCGGCCATTTCGTTGGTGTGGGCACTGTGGGGAGGGAAGTAGGAGTGATGCGAAGCGAGTAGACTGAGCTCGGCCTAAGCAGCGGACAGCGGTATCGGATGAGGGAAAGACTGGAACGGTGTTTAAATAGGCGTCTGGCACGTTGAATGGAAAGTTTAGAGTTCACGTACCGTCGTTCGATTGCCATAAAACCCGGAGTGGGGGGGGCGCCTCAGGAGCATTTTTCCGACTGTGCCATCGGACTCACGATCCACCCGCTCTTGTCTCCGAAACACGTCTCCGGACACATCCGCGACGAGAATGGCCACACGGAACTCTGAATAATTCGCAGCAATGCCTGTATTACGCACTTTTTTCTCCGAAAGCGATGGTATTGGGTGCGCGCCAGAGGAGCTGCGCGGGACCACCGAGACGCATCGCCACCGCTCTCTCGCGCGACCGGTGGGCCGAGCTCAAGCCAGGGAAGAAGCGAAGTGACGAGGCTGAGCGCGAGGATCGGCGGGCGATGGTAGTATCGCGCTGCCTGGAAAGGCGAGTGGATCGCTGATAGAGAGGACAGCAGTGGCCCGAGAAGGCGAGCGGATCGCGGACGAGGGAGTGGTGCGGCGCCGAGAGAGCGGGCAGCAGCGGCGCAGACACGACTGGCGGCGAGCGGGTCAGCGGCACTGAGAGGGTTCGCTCATTCGGCGATCCCCTCGCCAGACTCAGACCACCGCTGCCATCTAGAGGTCGACTGGCCCTGAGAGGAGGTGAGTGGATCACCAAGTGCTGACATGCTGGGCTGGGGATGAGGAAGAGTTGCCACGGTCCTCGAGGAGTGGCGCCCAGAATACAGCTGTTGGCGACACCGAGAGGATGGTGCGCACAAGGCAGGATGAAAAGGCAAGCTCGACGCCGAGTACAAGCCCCCGTGGGCGAGAGGACGAGAGGTCGGGGTGCAGGACCCCTTGACTCGGACTGTATACTCACGCGAGACAAAAGGTCGTTTGTTGAGTGGAGAGAGGCGGTCCACGAGTAACGCTGCATAGACCCTGGATAATAGTCATTATCCAAATCACCTCTGCGTTCGGAGCGCACTCACCGCAACGGCTGTCGACTAAGTGGCATGCGGCGAAGGTTGCCTATAGTGAGGATCGCCAGCCGCCGGCCAGTCCAGTGCCGGATCGCATATATATAGCCGTGCTGGCTCGAAAGCTGGAGCGTTGCTGCGATAGAGAAGACTCGGGAGAAAGAGACGGATCAGTCGCTTTGACATGGTCCGGTGGGGTGCTGTGCACCAACTCAGGTGTGAAAAAGGCTTTAAGACTCACCTGGAGCGTTGGCAATATCGCACAAACTTGATCTGTATAGCTACCTGAAGGCTTGTATAAAATGAGGAGGTACTGGAGGGCGTAGTGCCGCCAGAAATGTCTCTTGAAGTTTGCGACGGATGAGGAAGCTGGCGTGCCCAGTACGAGGACCAAGACGTAGTCGTACGAACAGGGACTGCAAATGAGTGTATCTACGAGGCATGCTCGAATACAAGATGGATGTTTTCAAGACCAAGGGCGGAGGAGGAATCTTGTGGAGTCAGAGGGAAGGAACGAGCAGTGGTCATATTCAGAAAAAACGAGCGCGTCTTGCACACGACCGACCGCGGCGTCTGGTGTCGTTATCGGCGCCCAATCTTCCAACCCACCGGGCCAATCCCCGCCGGCGCGTCGCGCATTTGTGAATCTGCTGTAAGTACCCTCCGCAGCCCACCGCCATGTACGCCAACAATTTCTGCACAAGTTCTTATCTTAAGCTGGACATCTATCTATGTCCATAGGGTCCCATACGAAGGCTGTCTCGCCTCCGAGCGGGGATCTGATCGTTTGCAGCCGATCGGCGCCCGTCAACGCTCTCAACCACCCTCTGTAGAGAGACGAAGCCATCGACCCCGCAATTTGTCTGGCCATCACGTACTACAGACACTTTGCTGTTTGTCGAATAGCGCTACATGGTGATGATGGGCGCATGTAGGTAGGCTGTGAAAACTCCAGCTCGGGACACCTGCACGTGGATAGGGGATCTTCACCTTACTGATCGAGTACTATAGGGTGCCTCGGCGCCCACTGCCTTGTTCTGTGAGCTTTCCCGTCACATTCTGATTGGGTGTATCCGGTTTGACGCTGTGGCGTTTCCTTGCAACACTCAGATGCTTAACCACAGAGTGACTGACCTCGCGTGAACGCTGCGCACGGCCCATCGCAAGCGGCAATTAGTATTTGCCAGTAACCAAGAAGCTCTGTCTCATGGGCTCCTGGGGAGTACGTATTGCCGTCCGGTAAGCTGCATCCTTCCGAACTGTCCTTGCTGTATAACTGCTCGCTACCTGCAGCGCTCTCACGATTAGATCTTCAAGTGTCCACATCGCCGTCCTTATTCACCTGGAACCGCCGGATCCAAGTCTTTACTGCTGTAGGAATTTTCGACCTCATGGATTCGCTGTCGCCAATCGCTACAAATTTTCCTGGGTACACTAGATAGCATACATTTCCCTAATACTCTGTGCCGAGAAATAGTGCTGTATGCATCGCGATGACTCCTTTGGTTCGAGATGACTGTGGTTTGTGTGAGGTTCCGTGAACCAGTGCAGAGGCAGAACTTGAATGCCTCAGGCGAACGTAACCCACTCACTCTAAGCCGCGCCGTCAACTGCCTGTCTGAGAGCAGCGATGAGGTCGCTCGTAATTGGCTCCTTGGAAAAGGCCACCTTCACAAGGGGTGGCGGGTGGATCTTCTTCCCTGTGCAAGCGCATAGACCTACCTTCAGGGCTCCACCCGCAAAGGAGTCCTTCGAGCACACGAGCTTGTACCCCTGCATCTTAGTGGTTGTGCAACCGTGAACGGCTGTCCCGTTCGTGGTCCATTCGAAGGTAAGGACATCGGTGCCGGGGTTGTTGTCTTCGAGGGCGTCGATGGCCGCGTGGTACTTGACCCGCTCGGAAGACTGTACGTCATGCATTTTCCATATGAGAATGTATACGCGAGATGTGTGTACAAGAGAGATATGAAAAATCGCGTACAGGAAGGCGATAGGTTCATTCTGGCGTAGTGTCGTTTTTGGATACGACCAAGTGTGAAGAGTTTAGTCGTAGTAGTAGTCAAGGAAGACAAGTCGCAAATGGATGGAGTTCCTCGTCGGCGAGTGCAGCGTATAAATACAAAACGTGTCTCGCTGGAATGGCGCTACAGTATCTTCTTACTTGCTCAAGGGGAGTGCATCATATGCGTCGCCGCCCGAGTACTAGGATGGTTATCGCTGTTGACAGCGGGTGGCTTGCCACCCCGGAGGACAACGTAACAACGAGGATTCAACGGCAAATCGGATACAGGCGTCGTAACGGTATGGGTGGGACACCAGCAGCTTTCACATCACGGCTGAGACTTTCAGATCAAAGGCTCTCATGCGCCCACATCCCAACGTGCACTCTAACCGGTTTTACCATGCGCCTTGCCGTTCCTTCGTTCTGGGCTGCAGGAAAATATGGCGCCGCTGATGAACGAGAACAATCGAAGCCGATGAACGAGAACACTCGAAGCAGCAGGAATGACAACACAAGAACAATACGTCCGACAATAATGCATTTTCTCGACAAGTGCCGCCTTAATTTCATACAGCAGCCGGAACACAGACCCCCCTGTCCTTCAACATCCGGCGCACATGCGGACGGTCGTTGTTGAACCTCACGCACTCCTCCCACGACTGGTCATCCTCGTCCCCTGTCCTCAAATCCCCACAATCGAAATCTATGACCACCACGCGGGTCGGCCGCTCGCGAGGAGCGAACAGGACGTTGTTCCAGTTCAAGTCTGCGTGTATAACGCCGTACCCCGCGAAGCTGTCGACCGTACGGAAGAGTGCGGCGCAGAGCTCGGGCGTGACCAAGTCGACCGGAACGTCGCGCAGACTGATGGCGTCTGCGATGTACTCCATGACGATCGCCTGCAGCCGGATGGCCCGCTCGTCGGGTGGGATGACAGCCCCAGTGAGGAGCAGGCGTGGGATCGCGGAGCCCTGGAGGGGGCGCAAGCGGTTATACACCTCGCGCTCGTCCTCGAAGCTCCTGGTAGAGATGGTGCGGAAGTACTTCTCCCACAGCGCTGCTCGCGCTGCTTGACCCTCAGCATCCTGGGGCTCGTCCTCGTAGAGCTTGAGGTCGTCGAATGGGTCTTCCCATATGGCATCTGCCGCGCGCTCGGCTTCGAGGCTCCACGGATGGGGGTGACAATGAGGTGTGTCCATGAACCGCTGGTTGAGGAAACGAGGGTCGTATATCTTGACGACGACGGGCTCGGGACCGAGTTCCGGACAGCGGGCGAGGAGGACGACGGCTTTTGAGAATGGGATGAATGGTCTATCGATGGTGAGCGTGAGCGTGCGTTCTGGAGCGTGAGTTTGGAGGGTGACCGTCTGGCCGGGGGAGAACATAGGGCTCGCCTCCATGGGAGATCCGATGGTGGTAGTCTGCACCAAGTTCTCGCACGTTCTCCGAGATAAAACGGACGGGATTGAGTCACCAGACCAGGCGTGAGATCTTGAGACCCCGGCGGCGGCGCTGAGCGCTGAGCGCTGAGTACTGAGTGTTCAGAATTCGTATGACAGATTAAAAGCAGAGTACATTGGAAGTTTGCTGTAAAGAAGTTGGAAAGTGCTGCTGGCTGGAAAGAAGCCGGGTGAGCCGTAATATCGCAGAAATAACTCTAGGGGTTCTGTCGAATAACTTGAATTAGTAGAGGCGACGTGCAGTACTTATCGGCAGGCATGACTCGGAGATCAAGATGTCATAAATACCGAACCTGAGTGTGACACCCAGACTGCCTTAAGGCAGTGCTCGTCTTCCAAGGCACATATAAATACTCAAATGATCTGGTTGCGTGGAAGGAGGGCGGTCATAAGTAATAAGGCAATGCAAGAATCCCGAGGCTTAGGCTAACACCAGCGTGTGGCGCGCACAGAGCTCAGGCAGGACATGAGATCATGATGCATGCACTTCGCCGATGCTGCGAAATACTCAGAATCGTGCGTATGAGCGTACAACGGAAGAACCGAGAACTCGGATAGCGCACACTGGCAATACAGTAACAGTCCGTTCCCTCGAAAGATGTGCAACTCTAATATCACACCATCCGGGACGCTGACGCCCCGTTGCTTCAACACCCAGCGCGTATGCAAACTGTCGTGTACCCATACCGCAATCTGCTCCCAAGCCTCGTCCTCCTGGCCCTCCTCCCTCGCACCCCCGCTCCCAAAGTCGATCACGACCACCCGCGTCGGCCGCTCCCCCGGCGCGAACAGCACGTTGTCGAATCTCTTGTTCGCGAGCACCACCCCACGAAGCTGTCCACGACGCGCAGGAGGCTCGCGCACAGCTCCGGGGTGACCGGAGGCACTGGGCTGTAGATGTAAGAAGCAGAAGAACGTAAATTCGTACGCACACTTGTCACTCTGGAATGCCCTCCTTGCGTCGCATGTAGTTTGAAGCATGTATCTAAATATCTGCCTTACTGGAGCCTTTGGGTCCGCCATTGGGTTAGTATCGGCATTCCGGGTAGGGACGAAAGGGCCATAGGAAGGATTGTATCGTCCCAAGCTGAACCAAAGGGGGCGAGCAGTGGCATAGGGCCCGCCCCATGAGGTGAGCGCGGTGGTAGATTAGGGTTAGTGCTCGTCGTAGGGTCGTCCGACCGCTACAGAACCCGCAGTGGGGAGTGGCGGTGGCTTTCTCCGAGAACGCCATCGGACTTACGGACGCGTCCGCTCTTGCGCACAAAACTTACAGTATCGCCGTGCAATATCCGCAGCGTGTGTCGCCGCACATTACAATGTCAAGTGGGGATGCTATTATAGATTCCGTTGTTCAGCATCAGCATCAGGTTGGCAAGTCATTCAAAAGCACGAGAGGGATCTCATCTTCGTCCGTCCGACCGCACACCTCCTTTCCAACTCCCATTTGAGGATCTTCACTCTATTTGGTTTATCAGTGCAGCAGTATAGCGACATGGCAACCACCCAGGGATGCTCTGATGCCTCCGCCAGTCAGGTTTGGCGCAATCGGAAGTGCCGGTGTGCGCTAACCTCCAGATGGATGAGGAGTCGAGGCAGAGGTCTGTGGTCTGAACAGCAACAGCGGCGGTATATGAGATGAGATCCAAGTATGTATTTTCAAGACGCATATATACCTACTAAAAGATAATTTCAGCGAAACAGAGCGCACACACCGAGCAACGCGTCCCTAGTCAGAGATGGGAGTCCTGCGAACCGGATTGACCGTCGTTCCACTTGAGGTGCTGACTGAATGTTCATGTTCAACGTTCAGCGCGCGGCGTCGTCACCGCGACCAGGATAGAGGAGATAGTGCTAGCCGGAGAGAGTTGCCAACCGCACCAGAGCCGGATCGGATGGCGTAGGCTGGAGAAGGGGAGCCTCACTGCATTGTGGATACCCTGTACTAAGAGGAAGAGATGCATTAATCGCTTCTGGGCGCATACGTGTTGAAATTGGCCAGGGGGACGGCGGTTCGACCGACCCATACAAAAAAGCGACAGACACACCTCGTGCGACCAGAAGAGCGGCTTGTATGCGCGTAAAAATGAAGTTTCTCGTCTTCCCCAGAGCTGTCACTACGTAAATGATGTCCTCGGGGGAAGAATGTCTCCCAAAAATGTGTTTTGAGGCGTTTCCTGCAGAGGACAGACTTGTCGCCAGTGCGAGGATCTGGACGTCCTTGGATTCGCTGTGGGGAGCGATTGAAAGGCCCAGTGGTCAAGAATAAGGGGATATCGTTGCCATTATGTCTCTGTGGGGCATGTTCGAGGACAAGAGATATCTATATGGGACGAAGAGCGGAGGTGGGGATGGGGGGAGCGGGAGAGCACTGGGAGAGCAGCGGACTGAGGTTGCTGGGCGCTGGAAACGGACCGGGCCAGGGCGTCTGTGATCGAAGCGTTTCAGACGGCCCTCGTCGTGCAGGACCGCTTGCTCGTTGTTTTCATCCATCATCAATGGGTTTATCTTCCAGCTTCCTTCCCTTGTCCTCACCTTGACCTCGTTCCTCGTCCGAATCCACCCCACATCCCCCTCAATGAGCGTACTAGCCCCTCCTGCTCCCCGAGGTATGCATCACTTCCCCTTCCACGTCGCACCCGCTTTGTCCTCTGGCTGGCCATTAACGTTTTTCTTGCAGACTCGACAGAGAATTGGGACGAAGACTTCGAGTTCAGCAGACCAACCTCATCCGCAGCACCCAATGCCGACGATCTCCAGCCTGACCCTCGTCCACGCGTCCCTCCTAAGGACCCTTCTGCGCCGCTATCGAAAGCCCCGAAACCCATTCTCAACACCTGGGCAGAACCTGGCCCGTCCACTCCTTTGAAGCGCATACAGCACACCGAAAACTGGGATGACGATTTCCAAGATGCCGACTCCCCACGTCCCTCTGCTCGCCGATCGTCCCAGTCCAAGGCACCACCCAACGCCGCGTCGCGCACTCCCCCCGGCTCTGCGTCGCCCGTAGAGAACTGGGACGAAGACTTCGAGGACCACGCCCGCACCGGCGCGTCCCCCCGCCGCAGGACGCCGCGCAAGAGGACCTCCTGGGGCTCCTCGGACGACGAGGACGAGTCCGCGTTCGCTGACCGTGAAGACGATCGCACCGTCACCAGCCGATCCAGAGGTGTGCCCTTTCACATTCCTATCGACACGCCCCCTCCTGTCCCTCCCCTTCCCTCTCCTTTCCCCCGCTCTCCCACCGCGTCCGTCTTCTCCGTGCCCGTATCCTCCACTGGACGCGAGTCCAGTGCCGGATACTCGTACTCGTCGCATGCCCATCTCCCCCTCCGACCGACGGTGTCGGGCAGCAACTCTGCCGCTGTCGCTGCCCGTCTGGCTCTTTTGCCGCCCAGTCCTCCGATCCATCGTGAACGGAGACGCCTGCGCAAGAAATCGCGTCCTCCACACAATTTCGAGGAGGGGATTTTCGAACTCGATGATCGCACCGAATTCCAGCAGGAGCCGTCGCGTCCGTCGACCCCGGACAACTCAAAGAGGGCCCGCGATCCGCCCACGACCTCGCTCGATGACCCAATCCCAGACGTCGGGCACACTTCGACTGGCAAGACACCGCTGCTCTCGCGCATTGGCTCGGTCGGGAAGAAGTGGGGTGCGGCACGCAGGAAACGCGCGAGCACGGGCCCCGCTGAAGTCACCCTTAGAGAACGCGACGAGCCCCCACGCGATCGCGACGCGTATCCGGAGAGCGAGGGATCCCGCCCCACTAGCTTCATCGCTTCGAGCTCGCCGGGGCACGGAAGTGGGCCCAAGTCGTGGTTTTTTCGCGGTGGTGGCGGCGGTCAGGGGCCCGGGTCGCCGCCGCAGGACGCGCCGTTGAAGCATGAGCGGAGCGTCGAGAGGCTGCTTCATCTCATGGGCGTCGAGCGCGACCGTGACCGTGAGCCGAGCTCTCCGTCTCCCCGGAAGAGGAAGAGTCGCGGTTTGCACGGTAGGGAAGCGACAGACTCGACGCTTCCGAAAGACTTAGAGGAGGCCGCGGACGGGACCTCGGTGCCCACTTCGACATTGCTGTTTGGCGGTACTCCAAGGAGACCGACCTCTATGCACGTCTCTGTGAACGCGACGGCGTCGTCCTCAGGATCAAGCTGGAGCACGCGTCCTGCTGTACCGAGACACGTGTCCTATAGCGACGGACGCCACCGACGGGCGAATACGCCCAGCAGTCGCGCAAGCTCGAAGCCCCGGTCCGCGTCCGCCAGCGTCGAGGATGTGCATCGCGCGAAGAAGAGTTCTACCACCGCGCGCGAGACGATGGACGGACAGTCTAGCGACGCTCACAGCATTCCCCCTCCAGACAAACCGCCAGCTGCAGAGGAGAAGGGCGGCCGACGGTTCATGAGCGGGGTGCGGCGGATCAGCCTTGTTGGGAGCAAGCACAAGCGGCGGAAGAGCGTGGCCCAGGACGATGCAAAGCGACCGGGAACCGCCTCGTCTACGCACGAGGAGGCGGAGAAAGTGACGCGTCCGGACAGCTCAACATCCGTTCATGATGACACGGACATCACGCACGACAACACCACGCCTCGCCCACCCTCGCGCGTCGTCCGAAGCTCGCATGACATTCCCCTCCTGCCTCCCATCGAACTGCAGCCGCCGTCGCCACCTCGTCCTGCGGGCAATCGAAGACCACCACGTTTGCGTCCCATAACACCGCCACGAGCATCGCTCGAGCATACACTGGAACCGTCACGCTCCCACGCGTCACTTGCTTCCCGTTCCACTCAACCCACTTCCGCCACCTCCCGCGAAACGATGCTCCCGACAATCCCGTCTCCGCTTCCATCTCCCACGCGGCCTAAGCCGTCGATGTCTCCCGTCCAGACCGCATCCCTGGGCCGGACAGCGCAGGTGCCCAAAGAGCGTGAAGTTCCGAGCAGTGCTGCTGTGCCCCGACGGAACTCGTTAGGTGACCTGAAGATCCCGGCTCGGATCAGTCAGGCGCAGGTTGGGCTGAAGCGCGATTTGAGCATGGTCCGAGACTTTGCGACCAGCGTCGAGCGTGAGTGTCCTATTTTTCGTGCATATAACCATATTGCTGACTATATGCTATATGCAACAGAGCTGAAGCAATTGCAGTCTGCATACGCGACCCTGGCAAGCCAAATCCGGACGATCATGCACGACCCACACGAATCGCATTCCCGGCCCGTGTCGCCCACCTTCGTTCACTTTCCCAAGCCCTCAACGCGGTCCCGTGCTCACACGAACCCGGCGGCGAACCACCCGCCCAGTCGATCACAGCTCAACGTTGCATTCCTCAACATCGAGGCAAAGTACCGTCTCGCCTGGGAATGCGCCGAGCTCCTGATCGACTTGGGCGGCGGTGCACCGAAGGAAGAACCCACTCCGGTTTCGCCTCCGCCTCCGCCTCCCTCGAGCCACTCTGTGCCAGCGGTACACGCTATACCGGACGGCCGGAAGAGTCGCGAGCGCGCGATCACTTTAGCGGGCGACGAGCAGAAGCCTACGATTGATCCCTCTGCGCATGGAGCGTCGCCTCCCCTCGCCAGTCCGCCTCCGTCTCAGTGGCGGGCGTCGACGGGACGGCACGATCTCAGCCATCGGCAGCTTGTGCTGCTGCGCGAGATGCTGAACAACCCTGACCCGTCGGCCACGATGTCCCTGGAGCCAGGCATCCCGGAAGAGGAGATTAATCGCAACTGGCGATGGGGCGACGCGATGCACAGCACCATCACGCTGCCCAGCGAAGAGTCGGGCCCGCCCGGCTCGCAGCCGTCCCCGACGAAGAAGCAGCGATCAAGCCGGCTCGGGATGCGTGGTCTGCGCGACATGCTCAAGTCCCTGAAGAAGAGCTACACGGACCACGCCCCGCCCCCTCGGATTCTTCCATCGACATCGTCGACCTCCGCGAGTACAGATTCCTCCCTGAATCTACCACGTGAGTCGCACACTCTTTCGATTTTGCAAGGGCGCCGTACGAAGACCAGCACAGGTCCTGAGTCGGTGGCATCGTCATCGCGCCGTCGCGACATCCACCCGAACTCGCCGTACGGCACCACACCCGCCCTGTCGCACAAGTCCTCACCGCGGCGCCCGTCGCTTGCGTCCATTTTTCGCCTTGGCCAGAAGTCCAAGGTGACCACGGCAGGCCAGTCTGTCGACGACTTGGCTAACCAAGCTGGGCTTCCAAGCAGCAGTTCCGGCCACGCAAGTCGCAGCGGTACGAGTCTCGCCGACGAGGACGAGTGGCACCGCGTCGAGTGCGCGTCGGACCTCGATCACGCCGCACGCTCCTTCGGGATCTCAGCGGACGGCACGGTCACGGTGCGCGGAAAGAAGGGCAAGTCGCCGTACCTCTTCCAACGCCCGCTGCCCGTGGACCCAGACGGCATCCATCGCGCGCCCGACGGATCCCAGTCGTCCCTCTGGAGCCCGACGGGCGAGTCGCCGCAAAAGCCGTCCGCAATCCCGCCCTCGGTCCTGCAGTCGTACACGCGCTCAATCAAGCTCTCGGACGTCCGCGAGGTCGATTCGGACGCGGGCGAAGGCGCCCACCGCCCCAAGTCCGCGGCGTCACACACGGCCAAGAGCCGGCAGGCCGCTCCCAGCCCCAGTTCGAGCTCCCGCCGCCCCCCGTCGCGCGGGCGCAAGATCCCGACGGGCTCCGTGCGTTCGGCTCCGCCTCAGGCTCTGGGGGTGGGGACGGGGACGGGGACGGGGACGCCGAGCCCGCACCTCGCGTCGGGCCCGCTGCCGGACGTGAAGCTCGCGATGGCGCCCGAGAACATCAAGCCGCTGCTGGAGAACGCGCGGGAGGTGCATACGCGCTGCTCGGACTGCATCGCGGAGCTCGAGGCGTTGCTCGGGAGCAGCGCGGGCATCGTCGTATAACGACATTGTTTAACATAAATAGTAAGTTTATCGGCAGTGCACCGGGCAGGGAGGTGGTGCTTGCGTTTTTTTTTCGATTCTCTTGCACGGTATGGTGGTTCACGCCGCGGTTATAAGGACAGTTTACGATTGATGTCGATGCTTGGAAGTTGGTGTCTCTACGTTGGTTTTTCTCATACCCGTACTTACGTCGCTGATGTTGATGTGCTGCTTTCGCTCGCATTTCACGTACCTACGCTATCACGCTGTTTTGTCACGATCCGTCATGTAATTCATGTATCTACGTTCACGAATACATACTTGATATAATCTCCTCCGCGTCGAGGTGTACGATCGCCTGCGCCCGCTCCAGGGCTCCCGCGATCCCGCACCTGCTCCTCACTGGGACCGTCGTCCCGCCCGACGAGCGGGCTATCCAGCCGCAGGCGATCGTGCTCGAGTACATCGCGGACGCCGTCAGCCTGTGCGACGTGCCGGCCGAGCTGTGCGCGGCGCTCCTGCGCACAGTGGACAGCTTCGCGGGGCGCGGCGTGGTGCACGCGGACGTGAACTGGAACAACGTCCTGTTCGCGCCGAGGGAGGGGCCGACGCGCGTGGTGGTCATCGACTTTGGGTGCGGGGGAGTCAGGGCGGACGACCAGGACGACGAGGCGTGGCGCGGCTGCGTGGCGTGGAACGACGACGGCCGGCGGGCGCGGCGGGTGTTGAGGGAGAGGGGGCTCGACATCCCAGATGTATGAGATTTCGCGCTGGTTCATCCGAGTCCGCGGGTGGATGGCCATCTGGGTGGATGGCCCTTGTGGAGTCAACCACGAACGGCCTCACCGCGGCTGTGAGGCAGGGGACGTTCAATTCGAGTGGGTGGTTATGTACATTCGTCTACGGCATTGTATATGTATATCGGAGAGTCTCACACTTCAACTTCAAAAAAAGCGGAGGCGGGCGGAATCCTAGATCCGCGAATTTCTGCGGAAACGGGAACGAGGTCCGAAAGTATCGTTCCGCAGGAGCGCCGTTGCAGACCAAACCAATGCTGATACGCTACAGTTCGAGTTCAAGCGAAGGCAGACTAAAACAGACACGGAGAGAGAGCGGACGCTGGTGCCCTAACAGCAAACACAGCTGGCACTACCGAACGATATCTAAGAAGTTTGCTGTCGCCACAGCCGATACTTTTGAGGTTAGAGAGGAAGGAAGGAACGCGAGACCCACCAAATTAATGTCGCGTGGCGCAAGTTATCGGGCCGCGGCCGGCAGTGGCAAGGCTGATCTACGACCACAAACGTAGACATGTGAAGGAAGGAGAGACCAAGAGCAGTGGAACCGTGCAGCACCAAAGCCATGAACGCAGACAAGCAACGGCCCGTGGATGTGATACGCGTATGGAGAAGGAAAGACGGAAGATCGAAACAGGCCTGGCAAGTACGCCCGCGTCGAACCAGACCGCGACACTACTGTCCCGACTTTACATGACGTTCAATCCTGCGGGCATGTCACTCAGTAGCGATACCGCATCACAGGCGTATGTTGAGCGGCGGGCGGGTACTGGGCATGTTCTGAGCAGTGGCAGGCGTGCACCTTCCAGCTTGCATGGGCCCTCCAGCGCTCTGCACCACCTGAACCTGAGGCTGAGCCTCGCGCTGAGCCTGCGGGGTGCCCGTCTGGGCCGGCACCAGCCACGCTTGCATTCCAGGCACCCGGAGGAGGGCGTTGAGCTGGAAGATGACGTCCCACGTCTTCACCGGCAGGTCTCCCATCTGCTCCATCATCGCGGAGACTTTCGTCAGGTGCGCGACGACGCTCCGGTGCTCGCACTCGAGCAGGACCTGGTACGCCGCGGACAGCGCACCTCATGAATTGTTCACTCGGAGACGCGCGCGGACATCAATTTCGGAAACGCCCGTACTTGCCGTACTTGACCCTTGTCGCGACGGGCGCTCCTGCACTTCCCTTTCAACCACGTCCAACCACATGATTTATCCCCGTTACGATGGCCCCACGGAAGAAGACGAAGCTTTCAAACAACAACAACAAATGTGTTGTGGACGCGCCTCGCAAACAAGCGCTTTCGAAGACCCCCAGGAATGCTCGCCGAACCCGGAGGGGGTGCTTGGAAATCGTTCAGACGCTTCCTCTAGATGTCTCATTCGAGGTACGTCGCACCTGCGCTACTTAGTCCCGACTGCCATTGATAACCCTAACCCTATCCAATCCAACTTCATAGATATTCGCGCTTTTGCATCCCAGGGACCTGCTGAACCTCGCTAAGACCTCCAAGGCTTTCCGCTCGTTCTTCTTGAACCGTGCTAACAGCATCTCGATCTGGAAAGCGGCGTTACGCCAGGTCGCCGACCTACCCGACAAACCGGAGTTTCTGAGCGAACCGACGTTCGCTCATCTGCTGTTCAGCTCGTTCTGTCAGGTATGTGTGTGGGTCTTTGCGAGCTGTGAGGTGTCCACACGAACTCACTCGGAGCGAAACTTCAGAAATGCGGCAAGTCTGGGATACAAAATCCCACGTGGGAGTGGTTCGTCCGATACTGCTCTGCGTGTATCGACAGTTGGTGAGCTCCCGCAGACCATAACTCCCATGGCACACGACGGTACCTAACCCTCTGGACAGGGATATACAGAAGGGCCGCTACTGCTATCGATACCCAGACCCCGACCGACAGTTGGAGCTCACCGTCAAAGAGCACGGCTTGACGATCGCCAATATTTACTGGATGTGAGCCACTCGGACAACCTTGCATGCATGTTCTAACCCCGTACGGCGCAGTCCTAGCAAAGGTGGGGGGAACTTTATCCGCAATCCTCAGCTCGACTGCTTCGTGGAGCGATGGCAGAATGCGGATGGTGACGAGGACCTGCGGAAGGCCTTGGTCGAGCAGGTACGTGTAGCCACGAAGGAGAGGGCAGCGGTGAGTCGGGAGTTTATCAGAGTGGAGACGTTCCGCGATGTTCACTTTTGCCAATGCCAACACAGACCGTCAAGCGGTTTGAAGCCTGGCACGCGGCCGAGAAAGGCCAGCGGTCAGCCGAGCTGGAGAATCTGCGGAAGCGACGACTTGAGGAGTGAGCCCTGATCCCTCTCCCCTTGTGGCGGACAGTGGTGCTAATCTTTCCGGCATATTCAGGGTCCTGGTCCGTCTCCGCGCTGACGAGTGGCTCCCCGAGATGGACTACTTTGGCGACGATTATGTCGTCGGTCGTCTGGCTCGCTTCCCGATTGTCCGATACGCCACCTTGTTAACCAACCGAGGTGGGGCTTTGCTTGCCTGCCACCGCTCCCGACTTCAGGTTCGGAAACTAATACACATTATTGCAGTCTGGCCAAAAGTCCGCGCAGCGATCCAAGGAGAAATGAACGCAATCCGCGCATGCCGGCTTGAAGAGGAGCGCAAGAGGCAGATCGAGGGACGGCTGCACGAGCTTTCGGAGGCTATCCTCGAGCACTACGTCCAGCTGCCCCGGACTGCGTCGATGGACTGCCGACCGAACCTCCACATCCTGTTGCGCGAGGAGGAGTGTTGTCGGCTCGTCATAGCGGCCACGGACCAGGACGTGACGCGACGCGATTTTGCAGAAATACTGCCCGAAGTGTGTGCGCGCTGGTGGGCGGCGTGCGCGGAGGAGCTCCGGGGCTTGGTGAGGGGCGCGATGCCTGCCATTCCCGAGGACGTGGACCCCCTCGAGCTCGCCGTCGCCGTCTTCAAATGCAACCACTGCGATAGCGATAGTGACGAGGGCGTCGTCCGACGCTATCCCGAGCTCCTCGCACACGACTGCATGGGAAGATACTCCCGCGACAACGCCAAGAGGGAGGAGGAGGCGCGGGTGCGCTGGGCGGTGGCGGGGCTCTTGGAGGCTTCGGATACGAAGAGCGCGATGGCGCATGCGGCGAAGAACGCGCCGCCCCGGACGAAGATACGCGTCAACAGGGGGTTCAGCGAAGCGTACGAGGGCGTCGTCCGCATGCGGTACATCGTCGCCGCGCTCGGCCTGGATCCGATGCGCGCGCGGCGCGAGGACCTGGAGATGTGTGGCGCGAGGCTGCGGTGCCGGGTGTGCTCGCCTGAGACGAGGGAGGTGTTCACGTGGGAGGGCGCGGTGGGTCTGTTCCCTCTCGACTCGACTCTGTTTACGTGTGAGTTTGGAGCTGACTGTCTGTCTGTCTGTCCACGGCGGCTGGGCTTTGTGCAGTATTGGCACCGGCATCGGAGATCCGCCGTGGACCGCGACTTCTGGGAGCGCGTCGGCGAGGATGACATGCCGACGGTGCGGGAGCTCGAGGCGAAAGCGGGCACTTTGCCGTGGGCGAAGGCGCGGTGGGGCTGCACGCTCTGCCGAGACTGGGATGGCAGGGGATCTGAGATGGAGTGCCACTTGAGGGAGAAGTGAGGTGTCTCTGCCATTTCGATCTCTGCTGCGGGCGCACTCACTGAGGGGCATTCGCAGACATCAACTCGGGGACTTCGGGGCGTGCGTCGAAGATGGGACTGTGTACCAGCATCTCAGCCAGTGCGAAAGGTCAAACCCGGTTACTGTGCGTCTTGCCAAGTCCCCTGCAGGCCCCGAGCGTCCTGCTGCTAGCGCACCTGCTCTGGCTGCGGTTTAGTGACTCTTGGTCGTGGCTGAGTTATCGGCCGCCCCGCGTCGTGCCAAAGTAGGGATGAAACTTGTATTTTGTTTCAGTGTGGCTGCGATCGAGCGACTGCCACCACGCTGAGATCCACCGTGAGAAGATGCGAGTCGGGCGCAAGCCCTGCGCAGGCCCTGCTCCACACCGAAAACCATCATCCCGCTCGTTCGTCCTGCCCGTACTTATCCTCCTAGGCCTCGTTAGTTATGAAGATTCGCATATATACCTCTCGTCTATCAATCATGACATTTGAAAACTTGCGTTGTTATGGATAATTGACCTTCTCCTGCTGCAGCATTCTCCGACTCCAACGCATGCCTCTCCGAATCGCCGCGGCCTTCCGATCGTCTTGGTGCTCACGTCTCTCTTCCAGTCGACTCGAGCGATATTTGTAATCGCAGTACGCTTGCAGATACTGTTTCGAGGTGAGTACAACGACCGTCCACATTACGCGCGATCCTGGTGCCGCAGTGACTGAGTGTGACTCGCAGCCTTCTCAGGCCGTCGTGGAGACCTGGAAGAACTTGGGTCAGACTACCACCGATTCGGCCATGGAGGCGAGCCCTATCTTCTTCCCCGGCCAGACGATCATCCTCCAAAGCCCGGAACGCACCCTCACGTTCACCATCGACAGGCCATTCGCCCCATTCTCAAAAGCCGTCCTCCTCCTCGCCCGCTGTCCCGAGCTCGAACTCGGTCCTGACCCCGTCGTCGTCAAGATATACGATCCCCGCTTCCTGGACGAGAGGCTCATAGTCAGCCCTTATCATCCGGTGTGTGTGTGGAACGTCGAGACGGAGAGAGCGGTGGACGCGATCTGGGACGACCCCTTCAAGGAGGTCGACCTCTATGACGATTATCCCGATGATGCTGAGGGGAAAGCAACTCTCGCCACGCTCTGGGAGAAATGCTTCCGCCTGCTCTCCACCGGCTGCTTCAAGGCTGAGCTGGCGGTCTACGATCGCCTTCATCCCCTCCAGGGCTCCGCGAGCCCGCGGCTCCTCCTGACCGGGACCGTCCTCCCGCCCGACAAGCGTGCATTCCAGCCGCCTGCGGTCGTGCTCGAGTACATCCCGGACGCCGTCAGTCTGTGCGACGTGCCGGCGGACGTGGCCACACCCGAGCTGTGTGCCACGCTCCTGCGCATTGTATGGCGTGGTTCACGCGGACGTGAATTGGAACAACGTCCTGTTCACGCCGAGCGAGCGGCCGACGCGCGTGGTCGTCATCGACTTCGGGTGCGGGGGAGTGAGGGAAGAGGGCCAGGACGACGAGGATTGGGAGCAGATCGTGGTGTGGGGCAACCACAGTCGGCGTGTGCCCGGGTGTTGGAGCGGAGGGGGATCGTCGTCCCGACTGTATGATTCTCAACTTTGGGTTGCACGCTCTGAACGGGCCCACTCGGAATGAGACTGGACATGGTGTCCGTTGAGGGTAATAGATGAGGTTAGTGGGTGACATTCGAAATGTTCAGCCCAGCCTCTGTTGACTCGTTGCGAGACCTTGATGGCAATGCACGAGCAGACGCCAGACGACCAGTCTCTTCCGGCCGGCGTCGAGCGTCCAGTGGCAGCACCTCACACTCACACAGACACACCGACTCCAACGTATCGAATCCGTGAATCTTTCCTCCATTCTTTTCTCCCTACAGCTTTGCGCTCACCCGGAGACTCGCAACAAGTGCGTGTCCTCACATTGGCTCTGAGCTTTTTTTCCCCATTTTCGATGCCAGGATGCTCTTGGTATAAGAGCAGACATCTATCTGTTGTTCTTTTGGTGCACTCGTATCATCTGCCTGACGTCCATGCGTTAGCACACGCACCGGAATGTCGTCGTTTTCAAGATGTCCTGCTCCTCCTTCACCTTACCAGTCGCGCTCGCCTTGTACCCGTTTTGCATCCGTCACACATCCATTCCTCGTCCACAGCCGACCCCTACGCCCAGGCTCTGAGTCTCGACTTCCACGCACCGCCGGCGGTGCTCTGCAAGATCGACACCCACGGCGTCGACTCACGATATGTGCACACATGATGTGTCAACACCGCGCTCGCGCGCGCGATTCACGCACAGCGCAGCGTGCTCGACCGACGGCTGTTCTCCTGCGCATCACGGTGTCCAAGGCCAGCGCAGGTTCTACGAGGAGCTCGGGAGAAGTACGCGGAATTCGAGGAGCGTAACGTCCTACTTACTGGCCTTGGCCGAGACCATCCCAGAGCACGGCGCAGACGTCTGCGCAAAGAGGCTTGAGCTTGAGGCCCCGGAGGGAGGTGATCAAGGCGTTTTTTGGTCAAGATCTGGAAGAGGCTGAAGTGACCGGTGCTGGTGGGTTTGAGAGTCAGTTCCGAGTCGTTGTTGTGGTCTCGAGTCATGCGCATGTAAGTCGGTGTTGTCCTTTCATCGATGGTGTTTCAGATGGACTCCCACTGCGGAAACATCAAGGGGGTGTATGTCGATGCTTGCTTGATAGTTCTTACGGCTACTAGCACTGCTTGCCCTCCAGGTTCGTTCCTCCCTGTTCTGCACTCTCCACAGGCGGGCTGATCCAACGACGGCGACACGGAAGAAGGTCGAACTACGGACATTCCTGTGTCCGCGCAATGCGGAACGTAACGTCACAATAAAGTAACAACAACTGATGGAATCCTATATCGCACAGGACTCATGCCTCGTGGGTCGAGAGCATCGGAGAGGCGATGTCTCCCTCATTTACCTTAAACAGAGCTTGCGATTGGTGGTTTGGAATCGAAGCAGGCTCAGATCGCCCCTCCGTCACACTCCTAGCCTGTATGTCAACCTCAAGCCAATCGACAAACAGTACAACCGCTGCATCCGCCGAGGTGCCCATAACCTAAGCGCTCGACCATGGACGAAGATGATAGTGCACGACCTACAAGGACGATTATTTGGAACTATCCTGTCCACCGCCCTGTTCGGTAAGTTGCTCTCGCCGTACATCCGTTGCGCTCGAGCATGCACTGAACTATCCTCGCAAGGGATCTTCGCATTGTGCACCTCCATGGCTTTGGTGTTGATTAGGTAACTGTCCTAGCGCGAGCCCTACCGTTTAGGTACAGCGAACCCCTGGTGTCTAATTCCTGCTCCTGTTGTTTTAGACGCAACTTGAACCTTCGCAAAACCTACTGGGCATGGTGGTACACTTTCGCAACCTTTGCCATGCTCACGACGACGACGACCTACTGGGCGTTCGTGCTCCGCAACACCGTCGCCATCGCACGCGTCTCAGCGTCCGCCGCCGACAGTCTTTTCCCGGCCCTCCACTGGTTTGTGACCGCGGAGTCTTGTCTGGATCAGAAAGCCGGGACATGCCAGATGCCGACCGTGCCAAGCGACGTTTTGTCCGTGTTCTGGGATATAGCCCGACTCGCGGGCCGTGAGATCCCGCTTGAATACTGCGTGGGCACGGCGGCGCTGACCACCAATGTCTGTTCATCGTCGTCGGTCTCGACCTTGTCATCTCGTGCAATGCAGCTGACGCCTCGCAACAGACAACCATCGGCGATGCTATTATTTGGGGCCGGGTGTATGTTCTCTGGCCCTACAATCGGACGATTCGTCTTGCACTCGTCTTGCACCTCTGCGGAACTCTAGGTGAGCCCTCCACTGGTCGCTTCACGCTCGCAGTCGATGGAACACGGAACCTTCACGGTGTTAATTATCGCATGCAGTTACCGGGATCGTTTCGACCGCGCATTCCTGCCAAAGCCCTGTTCAACTTGGAGAACTCGTCGGAGATCCCAGCGTGGAAAGCGCTGGAATCTACACGTTCGTCGGCCCTGCGGCGGGCAGTTTAATGGGCTCGTTCTTCGAAGGCGACCCTTTCGGCATTGCGGCGTCCGTGCTCAGCTTGGCATCTAATGTCGTCTCAACGTGCCTCATAGCATATCGGGCATGGTACGACTCATGGTGCTGTAATCCAAAGCCCCATAAGCTCACTCATCAGTCGACCTGCAGGGAACACCGCGCTCGTGCCCGTGACGATGGTCTCAGATCTTTTTTGGGTCGTTCGCGGGTATCCAGAACACTCACGCTCCTCATCGAGTCGGGTGCTTTTTACTCCGCTATCTGGGTACGTCTTTCAAGTTGCATTGGTTCACCGTCCGAACGATTGGTTTGAATTCTTATCCGTGCGTTGTTACTAGATTGTGGTAGTGGTATACCAGGCCATCACAAGCCCCCTCTACGGCGTCGGGACCGACGAGATTCTGCACCGTAACGGTCTGGCAGGTGATGGTCGCCAGTCATCTGCTGGCCCCGCATTCCGCGCCTTCACCATGGGCTTTGAAGCATTCACAGAAGGGGGCCTCGTCATCGTGATTGTAGGTGACATCTTCCATCTCGCAAAGTGCAGGCTGAATTTAAAGTCTCCTTTGCAGGGCATTTACCCCACAGTCATGATGCTCCTGGTCGCGCTGAACAGGTCCGAATGCGACACCATTGTCTCACATCGCGATAATGGGCAGGATGCAGCGATGCCATCCTTAGTCTTCCGAGGCTCTAACTGGCAGGGGCAATCATTCAGTGAGCACCCTGCCAGTGGTTTCGCCAGAGTCACCCGGAATCGAGCATCGCATGAGTGTGCTTCGTCGCTGGCCGAGATCGATGCTGCGGGCGCCGTGACCGCTCCTCCGAAATTCGAAGGCGGAATTGCATCCCTGTAATACACAAATCCGTCCCTGTTCCGCGACTTGTCGTAGTACTGTTTAAACGATAGGGCTGGATGTGACCCCAAGAGGAACGGTTCGCAGCAACCTGTGACAGTGACTGTCACGTATGGTCTCCTCCGTGACACTGGCGGGCAGTGGATGGACCCCGTCGAGTCTTGAGCTTGACTCTCAGCTTCGTTGGGGGCTTCGATGGATGGCGACCAGTTTCACTCGGCGGTACCTTCATCTTCTTCTTGTTATTACTTTCTCCAGCTTACAAGGATTCCAGGTCTACCATGTTATCCGCCAAATCCCCCCACAGCGCGTGACCTCTTACGGTTCGGACGCTTCCTCCCGTTCAACCTGCGCTCGTCGTTTCACCAAACTGCGTGATCAGGACACATCGCAAAACTAGTCGGGAAGCCCAACTACTCTCGGCATGTTGGGCAAGGTGTGTGCTGCCGTCCTCCCCGACAGTGTCCCGCACGGGCCGGCGTTCATCTGCACTGGCTTTGCGACAGCTCTCAAGTTCTTATCCCCGGACGCAAACCCACCAGTCCCTTGGCATCGAGTGCTCTCCTCCGCTGGAACCATCTCGTCGCGCGGTCCGGGAACTGACGGAGCCAACCGACAACGCGACGCTCTCGTCGCGGAAGGGATCGATGTCGTCACCACGCGTTCGGGTGAACTCAAGGTCGATCTTCGTCAATACGGCTGGTTCCCTGCCCCCGGAACAGTCGACATTGGCATCGACTTAGAGGAGGATGAGCAATCTGGCGTCGATGAAGGCGAACAAGACGGAGGTTGATGGCTGTCAAGGTTCGGGCTGGCATGATGTACGTGGTCTCCCTTCGCGTGTCTTTCGCTCGCAATCGTCCTCAAATATCCTTCTCCCGTCACACCACGCTCTTCCACCCACCTTATCAGGCCACTCGGAGCTCGTTACATTCGTGCGGCCGAGCGTGTACCGGTCTCCTCTTCTCCTGACTATCCAGTACCGCAACCGTCCTCCAGACGGCTGGTCCGTACTTAGCGGCAGCCTTCGCATGCCGAACGCTTTCGCTCTAGTTCTCTGACCTCCTTGCTTTAGACGGCTCCAGATGAACCGACCTCGCCTCAGGCCGCGAGAAGCCTCCTATCGGCTTGCTTCCTTCTTACCCGAACCGTGTCATGCAGATCCCGTACGACAATCCACGCTCATTTCAGCCGCACATCGCCGCACGAAGGTTCGTGCAATGATCGGCCCGCTATAACCCCCGAGGAAGAACTGGATGACTCACGTCCGCTGCTTCTTTGTATTCCGAGCTGTGTTCTTCTGGTCTTCGAGTTTCCTTGATCCGTCGTCTTCGGCGGAATCAATGGCAACGTGGTCTTGAGACTACGCAACAAAGAGGGGACGGACATGCCGATCACAATGCAAGGGCGATTCCGTGGCTTCGACGGTGACGGTGTTTGGTTGCGGATGTGGCGTACAGACATCCAATGTTTGAAGCGCCACGCTGACATCGACTTCTCGTGTGCTTGTTGTTGATTGCGATGTGTTTCGACTCGCCCTTGGACGAGTTCACTGATTCAAGTCCCCGTGACAGGTTTCTATCTATGCTGTCTCGAGCGCTGTGCCCCACCCCCTCGGTCATGGCCGCACAACTTGGCCGGGATTTGGTATGAGAACAGCGTGCCCACACGCCGTCTCATTCTCCATTCATATAATGGTGTAACCATCTCATTCGAATGTGATAGTCAGGACGTTCAGGTTCGTCATAAAGACCTCAGGGCTTTCCTCGTTCAGTGCTCGCCGATTGCGACTTCTAGATCGCCATTAACTCGACTTTGTACGCAAGTGCTCAAGATACGCTCTGGCTGAGTGGTGTATTAGTCACTAATCCACCAGCGCGGCAACGTTTACATGGTCTGTCTTCGCAATTAACCAGCAATGGTTGTCGAGTCTGACTGGTGTTGAACCGCCACACATGTCCTCTCAAAGCTGACAACATTAATGCCCGCTAAACTATCGGTGCATCCACTCCATGCAAGTCGCATTGATGATGCAGTATCTGCCACGAAGGTAACGTCTGAGGCCCTTCGAGAGCCCGCTTGAGTTCCTTGTCTAAGCAGCGCAGCTCGACTTAAGGTTACTAGGCAACCCTTCATCGACACTTAACCGCTGTATGCTAACGTTCCGACGTCGCACCGCGCAAGTCAACAGAGTCAGCCTCCGTTCTCGTCGGTGGGTAGTACTCAGAGGACGTTGTGCGGACTATGCACGATGTACATCAACACACGTGTATTCCAGACGGTGCACGTCGCGCGGGCCCGCCGACCTCCAA
This sequence comes from Ganoderma meredithae, assembly GCA_022814645.1. Classification (NCBI taxonomy): domain Eukaryota; kingdom Fungi; phylum Basidiomycota; class Agaricomycetes; order Polyporales; family Polyporaceae; genus Ganoderma; species Ganoderma meredithae. The sequence continues at coordinate 11,107 of JAKLMY010000055.1, read as the reverse complement.
GTCCACGAGCCAATCCGTCGCTTGACGACGATTGACTTCCGGCACTTCCGCGAGCATCTACCACCACTGGCACCCCCAGGCCCTTCCCACCGGAGAATGGCAGGTATCGCGTTCATAGATTACACGCATCTTCCCAGCCCTAGGATCCCGGCGGCCCTGTAGATCATCATCGGTGCACCCCAAGGCCCGGTCCTTCTCCGTCTTCTTCGACGTCCTCGCGCGCGCCTTCTCCACTGCGCAAAGATACGCAACGACAAGTACTACAGGTAACGCGAGTTCCCCCAGCTGCTCTCCTCGCCACAGGCTCACAGCGAGGCTGGGCTGGTTCTGTCCGAGACGGCCTTTGCGCGGCGATGGCTGCAGTCTGCATAGAGTCGTCGGCCGCCGGGCGCACCGCTCGCGTCACTCGACGTGTCGCGGTCCACTGATTACGCGCAGGTCAGCCAGCTAGCCAGGGAAGGACCCGGCGCCCACTCATCGGCAAGTGTTCATCCGAGGCGCGTTCCCGCATCCAGGACCTGGAGATCAGCACCACACTAGCACTAGACAAGACCCCGCTCGCATTGTCAGGCGGCGGCGGCCGCAGTAGAACAGTGCGGTGTGTCAGCTGCGGCCGTTCGCCGGTCGCTCACAAGTCTCGCGCCTCGCACGGCGGGTTATTGAGGTGTCCCCCATATGCTCGGGCAACAAACGTGCACTTGAAGACGCAAGTCGGCCTGCTTCAGCGCCTGCTCATGACACGCCTGGATCCTCGACACCTACATGCTCGACATGGAATGCCCACCCGAAACTTCCAGGTTTGAGCACGACTCACTTTGCGCTGACTTGCAGCCGTTCCCTGGCTGTTCCTCGTGAACATGGCTCATGCCTGGCGACCAGATCCACATCCAGCGGCGCGCGCCCCAGGACCCACCTTCCATCGCTCGCATCCAACTCGAGACGCGCATGCGGTCCTCTTCTCGGGATCTCGACGACGACGAACCAGCAATCAGCACAGCTCCGAGCTCCGACTTCGAAACCCTCTTTGGCAGGCAGACAGCTCCTGAGCGACCATCCTTGGGCTCGCCCACGATGGACGCCAGCGACGCTCAGCCATCTACAGAAGTCCTTCTGGGCGCGCGTCGAGCGCAGAGGTGATGAAACACTACCAGCCCCAGCCCCGCCCGAGGATGTACAAGCTTGCAAACCTACCGCTCGCCGTTGGTGCGTGGTCCGTAGCAACGCGTTCCTGCAGGATCCCGCACACAACGCATACCTACCTAATGGACATCGACCAAAATCCCGACGTTGCACGGAACACGACACACGCGCGGAGGGCATGAGGGGTACAAACATTATAGATAAAGATATATAGATAATGAGGGACGGGTATAGCAGGACGGCACTGGGAGACGTGTACACTACGATTACGATTACAATTAGGCGATGCGTACGGACCGTCGACGACGTGATATATAACATACATATACATGGTGGGCCGCAGTGCAGGAAGCTCCTCTATGTCAGTGATGGAGCATATCGCGAGCCGGGAAGGACGAAGCGCGGAGGACACATTACGAAGGGTCACGCCAACAAGAATGGAAGTGAGGGCGAGACGGAAGGGAAGAGCGGGGAATACGGGATGGGAAGGTATTATGTTTGGTATGATGCGAGGGGACACCGGCGAAGCCGCCGCGAAGCTTGGAAGAGGACGGGGTGGGCGATCGTGGCAGTGGGCCATCACTGCGACCTAGACAGATAGATGGGTATGCCGCCGAGTGGGAGGAAACCAGCGCGAACAGTGAGCGGTTCCGAAGCGGAGTAATGGGATATGGATGTGTCGCAGGGAAGCGGGCTACGAGCAGACGAATGTATAGGGATCGCGACCGCAAGACGACAGGTACAATAGACATAATACATCCGGCAGGAGACGATTACGGTGTGTGGTAAGTAGTATGATACGTGTATGCAGACGGCAGGATGTGAGGGCGACCGGAGCATGCGGCACCATGGAGTGTGGAGCAAGGTGAGCCAAGCAGTGAACATTCAATCGTGATAGTCGGGATAGCGATCAGCACATGAACACGGCGCGCGGCAGACAGAGTTTACGAAGGACGAAGGAGAAGCGCGAGTCTGGACAGCAAGGCTGTGAGGTGGCAAAGTCTCCAAGCGCCACAATTGCAGTGACGACGGTGGGGGGAGCTGCGGCGCGCGCTGGCATACGCTGCGGGGAGAAGATCTGGAGAGGAAGCACAGGTTGAAGGGCCATTCATCTCCACGGTTGCCGACGAACATGTCCAGAGTCCGGGCGTGGATCAGATCACGTTGACGCTCTGGAGATGCGCACGCAGAATACCTTCCCGGACTGTATATCCGGAAGTCGGATAAAGAGACCGCGGCGAGGCGCGAAGACATCAAAGGTGATCAGCGACGTATTCCCACCGAATCGCAACAGAAGCAGCAATAGGAACACGGCACTCACCTCCAACGAGGATCGCAGCAGTCGCGCCCGTGTCCTGCACAAATACATCTCGTCAGCTGCGCGCGCCCACACGACAAACATGCCGATAGCGGGACGAGAACATGATACGTACAATGACGGACGTCTCGTGCCAGTAGAACGGGCGAGCCTTCGGCGAGAGTCGCTTCTATATTACATTTGGTTAGTACGCCGCCGACACCCATCGATGCCCGCCGCCGATCGAGACAGGGACACTTACATGGTACCCTCGGAATTTGTCCCTGAAGTCTACAAACGCACACAGATACGTCAGCGGGCCGAAACGAAATGAGGCAGAGTCGGAAGGGTACGTACACTTCGTGACATTGGTGATGTCATTCGGCTGGTCGCCGTAGCTAGGCACATACTTGACGACGCGGATGCCTGCTGCGAGCGTCGCCTGCAGAATATCCATCTGGAGAACGCACCATTCATTGTCAGCACTCTTTATGCATCCTGTCGAAACTGTTGGTGGATCCTTTAGACGCCGGATACAGCCCGTCCGGGATATGCATGCACTGCAGACGTAGAGATGGGCGAAACATGGAACCAGAACTGCCATGCGTACTATCCATCTCCACATCCGCTACCGGCACAGCTGTGCCGGTGGCGATGGGTAATGTGGAGCGCCCAAAACCGGTCCAAGACCGGAGAACGCAGGAACAATTGATCAACATACTCACCTTGTTCAAGAACAGTATGAGCGTTGTCTTCGCTAGCAGAGCGCTTTGGCAGACTTCTCGCCAGAGCGTGATGGAGTCCTCCTGGATGCGGATTTCACGACATCCCATCAACCGACAAAGCAACATGTCAGGAACGGCTGCTACGCACGAGACGGTTGACCTTGGGGTCTTCTTCGAGCGTGAGGTTGAACGCGAGGGGCGCGAGGAAAATGATGGCTTGCACGTCGTCGAAGAACGGTATCCAGTGTTGGCGCTGTCGTGGTCGCCACCAGGCATTGCATTCACATCCACATCCACATCCACATCCACGGTGAAGCATGACGATCAAGATTCGTCAGATTTATGAGATCCAAAAGAGAAGGGAACGAACGAACGCAGCTGCGACTTCCACCGACGTCGTAGATGTACCATTCCGTGCCAGGAAGGGCGCCGCTTTCCATCGTGAAATGGTGCTCTTCCACACCGAGCGTGCGGACTCGCGCACGGACGATGTCATCTGCACCGAGTTTCAGCGAGTGTGTGGGGAAGGAGACTACCTCGTCGCGCACCGTCTGTTGCCTCGTAGTTGATCGCGGCAACGCGTGCGGCGTCGTTCAAGAAGAAGCCGGGCATGTCCTGTAAGCGCATGTTGTGCTTCTTGAGGACGTCTTGGACGATGTGGTCTTCCCAGAGGGTGACGATGTCGTCCTTGCAGGCTGCGAGGACCGCTGTCGGGTTGTCTTTGAACCTAGCGTCGGCGGTGGTGGGGCGGCTGTTTGCGCTGCCCTTCATGGCGCTGACGAGAGGCTTGACGGGAACGACAGGACCGAGGGTACTCGTGTTTTCGCTGAGGGCGGAGACAATGCCCTTCCAACCGCTGCCGGCGCGAACGCAGACGTCCTTGTTGGCTGCGCCGCCGTCTGGGAGGAGCTTCTTCATGAGCTCGTCCTCGATGGGAAGGAGGGCGGAAAGGCGCATGCGGATCCGGCGGTGATTGTCTGTGAGCTTTGAGGTGGAGAAGCGGACGCCTGGGCTGGAGGGAGTGCGGCCAGCGACGCCCTTGCCCTTGGCGATGGAGGAGGCGGTGGTAGTCTGGAGAGACGACTCCCATTCTTCCTGGAGGACCTCTAAGAGGCGTTTGATGTTCCTATGAGGGAGAGGGCGGCGGGAGGGGGAATGGGTGGACGAATATATGCGGAGAGGGTGTGCAAGACGGACCTGATGAGGTTGAGCTGTATGATGGTTTTCCATGCGGCACGCTCCTTGTGAAAATGGGACGGAGAAAAGGCGAGCTGGAAGTCTGGAGGGGAGGGTGAGGGTCGGTGAGCGAAAAGGACGGAGAAGGGGAGGATGAAAACAGACTCTTCAAGGTTGTACTCTTGCCGGACTCTGCCTGGCCTGTATAAAAATGCAAAAAAAGAAACTGTCAAGACGTGGGGGAGGAGAGGAAGGGAGGGAGTGGGGGCGTACCGAGGAGAAGGATCTTGATGGCTTTTTTGCGTCGCTCATAGGCTTTCCTTGCGAGAGCAATGTCGTCGTCAATTTCCTTGGAGACACGTATGGCATCCTCCTGCTGATGGAGCCTGGCAGCGCGTTCCTCGGGGGATTCGTCGAGGGGAGGTTGGAGGGCCTTGGAGAGAGGGTCGTCAGGATCCTGCTGCTGGGACCAGAAGGACTTGGAGGCCATCGCGACCACCGGCTGAGACGTGTGCGGGGCGGGAGGCGACACTCGGGGAGTCGGGCGAGGGCGGGCAATGAGCGGGAGAGGAAGAGAGAAGAGACGGCGGATGAGGGCTGGGCTGAGCTGCGAGCGAGGACGAGCAGTGCCAGCGCTTAGGCGCCGTCGCGGGAATGGAGGCGGTGCTCCTTGTCCCTCTTCTCGGCAACAACCCCGGCCTCTCGCCGTCCCCAACTTCGGTCCCGGCTTCTCAACTCCCCCTTTTGGTGCCCGCGCTCGGCCTGTCGGTGGCTCTGGTGTCGGACCCAACGCCGACCCATCGGGCTTTCTCCCATCCAAGTGTGCTCGCCTTCCACTTATTCCTTCGTCATCTCGCGCAAACGCGATCATGAAGCGGAACAACTTGAATTTTTTCTCGCAGACCGCGGCAATTTCTGCGGTTATTATTAGCCTTGGGTGAGTCACGACAGTGGAGCAAGAAACAGACTCTAACGCAACCTTACAACTTGGAGTTGCAAGACCGCGCGGAGCGGGACTTCGGGATGCTCATGCGATTTCCCAGATCAAATAGGGGCCCCGGTCCTTTCCTCCTGCAGCTCAGAGTATAGGTCTAGATCTTATGATCGTCCAGCCGACCGTCCAAAACGAATTTTCAGCTTCATTGGCCACTCTCGTGTCAGCATTGACCCTGCTCAGGGGCTATCTACTCGCAGCATCACCACTGGCATGTACACCGTCGCGTAATTCGGCTTTAGTACACGGACCGGGGACGAGTCAACCGGATGAACACGTCCTTAAGCTTAGACGGCATGATCTTACAGAACTCAAGTGCGCTAGAGGCGTGAGCAGGTTTTCTAGGATGAGTTTCCGCAAGGTTCTCGGGCTGCACATTCCGATCCCTTCCTCACGGTTGCAGCGCGTCCCCGGAACTTGCGTCGGTGCCACTTCCCCGCTGCAGCCCTCGTGAGTACCGCCGCCGGCAGTCTGATTCGAGTCTCGGGACGCTTATTAGAGTTACCGACACAGCGTTGACCAGCATCTAGAAACTCGCCGGGCACCGCTTCCGGCAATCGCCTCTTCAGCGACACTGTGAACCACCTTCTCGCGGGAGGCTGTGAGACCATCGTCGGTCTCAACACGCAGTCGGACGGGGCGAACCGCCTCAAGCACTCACATAGCCCCTGGTCCGCATCATGCGCGTGCTTGAGGAGCTGGTGTGTCGTGTTGACCACCATGTCAATGCGTGGGGTCGGGGGCTATCCTTGCAACCTAGAATCACCATCCACCTGATGAGCTCAACAGGGATTCACAATCCTGAGGTCCGTTCTCTTCCAAGTCTTTATGCATCATGCACGCTGGCCGATAGGTGAAGGAGTGCGCCGTCAGCCTACTGAGGTTGGAAGGAGACCATCCAGTCTCTGTAACTGACCAAAGTCGTAGTCCGCGTCGCCATGTCTCGACCCTAGCAACCGCGTGCAGGTAAGGGTGGTTCAGAGGGTCACGAATGGTAGCGCAGCGATGTTACTTTGAACCAGGCAGACAGCGTTGTAAATTGCTAGGGACCATGGGACGTACAAAGCGAGGACATGAGCAAATGTATATGATAGGAGGTGCCTTCAGATGGCGCGCGTTGCGAGAGACAACCAACCGACAGTACGTAGACAGGGAGAGCGCGATAGCACGCTCGATCGACGATGGCGAGGCGCCTAGTCGTCGCCGATTTTGGGTGCGAGGTAGTACCGGATGAAGCCCTGGTTGAATGCGTATGATACCTACGGAAGGTGACAAAACTCGTGTTAGTGCCACGAGCATCACGATCGAGAGTAGACGTACAAGGAGTGGGACGTCGTTCGACATCATTAGCTGGACCTTCTTGGACAAGCTCGAGCTCTTAGAGAAGTTGACGAGGTACTTGAGCGAGAAGGTGAGCGTCACTGCCTGGTTCATCTCGATCCGGACGCCGTCAAAGTCGTCATCGTCATCATCATCGTCCGCGTCTGCTTTCTTCGCCTTCTTCGCGGGCTTGCTCTGTCACGCCTCGCGCATCAGGACCGTGTGCAGGCGACGATCCACGGAAAACGAAAACGCACCTTGCCGGAGCTCCGCTTCCGCTTCTTGCTGGATCCCTCTTCATCCTCGTCTTCGCCTTGCTCGTCATCTTCGTCCTTGGTCGGCTTGAACTCGCCCTCGCCCTCTTCGTCCTCGTCTGCACCGTCCATGTCGACATCCTCTCCGTTCTCTTCCTTCTTGACCTTCTCTTTCTTGACCTTGCGCTTGCCACCTTCCCCGTCTGAGACATGGGCGCCCTCCTCGTCCTCAGGGCCGTCTGCCTCGTCTTCGTCATCATCGTCGCCACCTCGTCGCTTGCTCGAAGAGCCCTTCTTCTTCTTTCCGGACGAGGCGTCGGCGGATTGCTTGATGAGGATGTTGCCGTTGGCGGCCTCGCCGTCCGAGACGAAGCGGATGCCCTCCTTTGAGACTTCGATCCTTACGGACTCGCCGAGGAGGGAGAGGTCGCGGACGATGCGGCCGAACTCAGCCGAGGGCATGGTGACGGAGGCGTCGTAGTCGGTATCGGGGATGCCGAGCTGGTCAGCGTCGATATCCATGAGTTTCATTTCGTACTCGGCAATGCGATCTGAGTCTATGAGGGAGACAATGGGGAGTCAGCGCAAGGACTTTTGAGGAGTGGACGCGTGATTGTAGGCACTCGAACGCGTTTGGCGCGTCTGACGCGTCGAACGAGTTGGAGAAATGGGGTATGAGAGAAGAGAAAGAGAAGACGCGAACTTTTAGCCTCGTAGGTGAGGGAAAGGATGTCGGCGTCGTCGCCTGCTTTGAGGGTGCATATGTCATCGTCCTTTGCGCACTTGAGGACCTTTGTGAGGGAAGTGAGGTTGACACCGAGGGGTATGGGGCGGTCGCAGCGGAAACGCTTGAAGCCGGCGGCCTCGAGCTTGACGGCGACGAGGGCGACGTGAGAGTTGTCCATGGCTTGGAGTTGCTGAGTGGTGTGGACGGGTGAGTCGCGTCGCGACTTGGGACAAGGAGAAAGGCGCGACGGGGAAGAGAACTTACGATGCCCTCCTCATTGCAGTCGAAGTTGGCATCTGTGACGAGCTCCTTGACGGCTGGACGCGTTCTGTGAGCGTGGAGGCGGACGGACGAGGACGAGGAGCGACGTACCATCGAGGAGCCGCTTGAGGAGGGCGGCCTCGGACAGCTTCGCTTCCAACATTGTGTGGCCTGGAGCTCGGCGCTGTGGTGGCGATGGCGCAAGTTGGGGGCGGGGCGGCGGGCGACAGACGCGAAGGCGGAGAGGGACAAGGCGAGGGAGAGAAGCAAGACCGTGACGCGTGCCTGTCCCCGCTTTTGCGCTGGCGGAGTTGTAAACGCGTGCGTCACAACCAGGTCACGGACGCGTCGTCACGCTTTGCCACCACGAATCGATCGGCGGCTTGGACAAGGCTCTTGGATTATTTCAGCCACTGACGCAGTGTCCAGCGTCGCGTCTGCCCCTCATTTCCGTTGCAACCTATACTCATCCACCGATACACTGCCGTCCGATCCTGCTCCCATCGCCGGGCTTTCGGCCGCCGTCGCTGCCATTCGAGTCCCGGCCACCGCCCGTCAGCCAACCACCCACTCGCATTTAAAGGCCACCGCCACCCACACACTCTTTCCTCGTCTGCTTGCTGGCCACAGCGGTCCACACGTGTATCAGCACACTCTCTTCCCACCCTGACCCCGCTCGCAGGGCACGGGGACAGCATGTCGGCGGACCCCAATGTCACCATTCGGCCCCCAAAGCGGCCTGCTCCTAGCAACTACAGCGATAGAGCTCAAGCCCGCATGATACGCCAGAAGCTCCTCGAACAGGAGCAGGAGATTGAGGATCAACAGGCTTTGAAAGTCACTGCCGTACGTGCCATAATCTCGCGTACCTTATTCTTTGTCCTCGCCCCGTAAACTCATCTCATTCATCATCTTCAAACCCCACAGGAAGAGCTCCGCATTCTCAGAGACTCCTTCTCCTCCGTCAAAGCCGAATTCGCTGACCTCGATGGTTTGTCCTGGGATACACCAATCGCTCGCCAGGTCCTTGTAAACTGGGTTCGTCCGCTTAATATTTCGTCGCCTTCTTGACTGTCTCGTTGATGACATTGACAGCACGCCCAGCAAGCTTCTCTCCGTGACGAGTTCCGCCTCCGCGACCTCGCTAACCGGATGCGTCATGCTGGTCACTCTTCAAGCCCTCGTCGCCCCCTTGCTTCCATAATGCGCCCCCCCGGCCTCAGCGCCAGCGCCCCAGACTTGGCTGGCCTCTCATCGTCCACGGTCCATCATATAGACGATGTCTACGGATCCACAGCAACCGTACGTGCTCCAAGGGACTCTCCCCACAGCAGCTATCAGTCCAACTATGTCGACGCCGAAGCGTTCGAGCTCACCATCCGTGTCCGAGCCCACGTTGGAACAGCATCTAACCCCGATGCGCCTCCCACACCCCATCCTCTCGGCGTGTCAACGCACAACGACAACGACCAGGTGTCTCTGTCCGCACTTTTCGATCCCGTTCCACACGAGTACGCCGACGCTGGGTTGACGCCCCAGCCCCACCGCTTGAGCTTCGACCTCGGCAGCATGGCAGACTTGGAGCCTCTGGAGCCTTTGACCCCCATCCCTACCGTATCCGCACGGCCCCATCTGGCAACATTACCCAACTCACACTCCGCGCCATGTCTCCCGCTCGCTGGCGGCGATGCCGTCCTCCGCAGCTGCAGCCCGTTTCCGCACCCCGAGTTCTACGCAGGAGAGGCGGCCACCAAGAGCGAGCGGCAGATCAAGCGTCTCCCGCCCAGTCGCATCCCCATCCCGAGGAGCAAATCCCTCGGCGCGACGTCCTCTGCCCAGCTCGCTGCCCGGTGCTTCAGCGCGAGTGCCGCGTTGCCCGCCTCTGTCTCGGCGCCCACCGTCTCATCTCGCGCTCACCCGCCCCGCTCCCTCTCTGGCCTCTGTCTCTGCCCCCGTCTCGAGCGCCCCACGCCTGCTCCGCGCCGTCCCTTCTCCGCTCGTAAACCTGTGCCCGTCTTCGACTTGGACGAGGCGCCGTCGCGCACCTCGACCGCTCTCCACCGCAATTCGGATATGGTGCCAGCTCTGGACTTCAGTGATCCCGATCCCGCGGCGCCCACATCGCCTTCGACGAAGCTCTACCCGCTTTCGCCCGCGCACCGTGGCAGGGTTGGGTACAACTACCGCCCCGCGCCTCAGCGCATCACGAGCGACCGCAGCTGAGGAAGCACACTCGAAGTATGGGGCGACGGGCAGAACGGCACCTGCGGGTCTTGGTTGTTGAGACTCTTCTTTGCCCCCTTTCGTCAGGCGGAGAGGGTGTGCTGGAAGAACGTCGAGCCTCACGACCACCGGAAGGTTAGCCTGGCCTTGGTGGTTGTCTGCGACGATATAACTGTAACTTATGATTAAACATGCGGGTCTCTGCCCCGAATCGGGGTTCAGCAACATACTGCTGTGCTTTTCGGACTGTGGAGTATTGGATATGATAGGATAGATTTGTCTGTGCATCGCTATATTGTATTTGTAGTATTCCGGGCATCGTTATCGCAACCTCGTTGTCTCAGATTCGCAACAGCCCTCTAACTTGGACTGGGGCATCATGAGCTGAGGTATGACCAGCTTAGGGGACGCAGGTGTCATCCTCTTTTTCTACCTTGTGGTAAAGCTTCGCTGCAAGGTAGAAAAAGAGGATGATGCATGAACCACACTCAGAAGATGCCCAAAACAATCTCTGTGCACACTGTATATGACTGTTATACGAGATGATTCCATGTGACAATAGATTCCACTCCAATTCCCTGGAGAACCACACTACAATAGGCAATCCACATTATTTGTGAATATGCAGAACTTGTTATTGATTGGCTTCACCTAGATCGTGTTGAGAGAGATAAATGTCACCTGCCCCACATGTTGGTTGCGCATGTACTCAATGTAGTCAATTGTGTTGATGTTGCGGCCAAGTATGCCAGCCACTGCCATCTCATACTTGTGCTGCATCAGCTTTCACAGGTCTATGACACACTTGCACATGCCCAGAAAGATGCAGTGCAGGTTCAAGAGTGTCTCCTTGAGCTGCACCTAGCATTGCAATTCCTATCTATATAAGCCTACGCTTTAGGGCACTTTTTTGCATACCTAAATAGGCAATAAAGTGATTAGATAGTCAAACCAACTGATTAAACTTGTGTACATATCTTATCAGTTAAT
>JAKLMY010000559.1:0-12481 GCA_022814645.1 Ganoderma meredithae | reverse complement strand
ATTTTCTGGAATGTGGCGGGGGAGTTCGTAAGTCCGAAGAACATGACCGTGGGCTCAAAGAGTCCTCGGTTAGTGATGAACGTGGCGCGTTCCTGGTCCTGTGCAGTTTTCATACGAACATTGTTGTATCCACATCGAACATCCATCTTCGTGAAGTACTTGGCCTTCTTTAGTCAGTCAAACAGCTGTTGTGGGACCGGAAGTGGGTACTTGTTCTTCTTGGTCATGGCGTTTAGCTGTCGGTAGTCCTGTACGGGGCGGAGCTTGCCGTCCTTCTTTTTGACGAAGAAGAACGATGCAGCCCAAGGGGACTGACTAGGTTTGATGCAGCCGGTTTGGAGGTTTTCCTCGAGGAAAGCGTCCAATGCTTCTTGTTCTGCAAGGGTCATCGGGTACACCTTTCCGGCGTATGGCTTGTGGGGTTCTAGGAGCTCTATGGTGTGATCCCAGGGGCGGTGTTCGGGTAGGACCGAAAAGGTGTCCTCCCTGAAGACGTTGAGGAAGTCGTGATATTCTCGTGGAACGAGTTCTTCGATGCTCTTCTTAGGCTTCTTTGCGCTTTCCTGGATAGCAAGCTCCATGGCGACGGAAGTCTTGGCTCAGACGCTGTGTCGGAGCGAATGCAGATAAGTTATGGTATTTAGGGCAAAGAGGCGGTCGCCTTCTTTGGGGATGTAGTCGCAGGTATCAGGGCAACGGTTGAACTGTACATCTTTGGTTTTCCAGTTGATGGTGGGGTTGTGACACGTTAGCCAGTCGTGTCCGAAGAAAACCTTGTGGGAGTCGAGTTGTGTAACAAAGAAGTGTCAGACTTCTTCGTGATTTCCTACTCGAAGACGCAGGGTACAGGTGTGAGTGATTCTACCGTTGACGTTCTCGGTTCCGTCGGCGTTGTAGACGATAATGGGTCGCTCGAGGGGTAGGGTTTCTACATGGTGTGTTTGAAAGACTCCTTCATCTATGTATGATGCCATGGCTCCGCTATCGACTAATGCTTGTTCATCGAAGGTGGAGTTGGTTCCGGGATCGTATAGCGACACGCGAAGGGCTAGTTGCCTCGATCCTCCTCATCCTGTGTAATGTACATTCGGGGTCGAGTCTGAGTCCGTAGAGCTAGATGGAGACGTTTGTTTAGGGGTTTTGTTGAACGAGGAATTAAGCACCGAGTGCTTCTCACGAGGTTTTCGTGGAATTGCGCACTGGCCGCGCCCCAACAGTTCTTCGTCATGGGTCACCTAGTTTTCCTTTTTCGTAGGTACGGGGACAGGTGGTGTATCTAAGTTATACTCGTACACAGAAAGGGGAGCGTAGTGGTTCGGGGATGCTATAGTACAAGTGTATCTGGGCTCTGGGGGGTTACTCATTTTGGGCTCGAAAGGAATTCACAACGTCCTCGAGTGCGGCGGGATCTTGAGAAAGGATCTTGCGGATTTCTCGAACTCGTTGTTCACGTAGCTGCTGCAAGGTCTCGTGGGCGTTGACTTCCTCCTGTGCTTCGTCGAGCCGGTCCACGTTCTCCTCGAGAGTTATTTCCCGGTTTCGGGCTGGGGGCTGACCCTGAGGGAATTGTCGTGGGTTTGACGATGCGGTCGGTGTCTTATCCCTGTTGGGGTGGTGCCAGGGCGAGCCGCAGCTTCCCTTCTCAGACTGACGAGCATTGCATTTGACGCATCGCCGGTCAATTTGCATGGGTTGTCCGCGGCCGGTGTACGTATGGCTGGTGCCGTCCCACACCTTTTGGTATGCTGGGCGGTGGGTGGCGGTGGGAGCTGGTGGCTGTGAGGCCCATGGTGCGTGGCTGGGATAAGGCTCCTGACAATGCACGTGTGGGGTCGTAGGCTCGGATTTGCACATGGAACAGTACTTCAGCGTCGTTCAAGACCTGGAGGCGCCTCTTTCACTCGTCGTAACCTTCGGGAATGTTCCCGGAATTGTAGATTCTTTCGACGAGCTTCCAGTTGGCATTTACCTGGAGGAGGGAGACAATTGCATTGTCGCCGATGTCGTAGTCGGTGAGGGCGACGAGTCGTTCGAATTCGAGAAGGAAGTCCTTGACGTCGCGGTCCCCTTGTGTGAGGTTTTGGAGTCACTGGAACGCGGCGAGGGCTTCGTTCTTGTTCGCAAATTGTTCGTCGAGCTTCCGTAGGAAACTTCTGAACAACATGCGGCCTCCGTCCTGCTTTCTCCAGACCTGCCGATGCGTGGAATAGTACTGTCGGAACATAAAGTCTACCCAGTGATCTACACGTGGTCCTTGTATATATGAAATTGCTACGTGAATTTGGTCCGAATCGTCTGAGATATCTTGTACATAGGCCGTAACTCTTGCTTTCCAGACTCGATAGTTCTTCTTGTCTCCGTCGAACACAGCGGGCTCCTTTACCTTTGCCTTGGTGGTGGTCATCCTCCTCGGCGAGCGCGAATGGTGGCTTCCAGTGGATCGGTAGCCACTCGAGGATGGCGACGGACTTCTGCCCGGCAGTGGCCCTCGATTTCCTCGAGAACGCGCGCGTCCACGGCTTCCAGAATCGCTCGACGGTGGGCTTCGACCTGCTGGTTGTTTTCCCTGGGCTGCCTGGAAGCGTCGGACCGCGTCGGCGGCGGCTTGGGTTGCCATTGCTTCTGCCTCGTCACGGGTAACGAATCGTGAGCTTCCTGAGCTGCTAGCCACAGGGGGCGCAGTGGCAGTGGTTGTTTGAGGCAGGAGGGTAACGGTGGCAGACATGACGGTGCCGGGTTGAGGGATGGTCGGTGTGTTGTGCGTGGGAGGGATGTGGTAAGAGGATCCATAAGACGACCAATGTGAGGGGATGTCGCTGGTTTCTTCTGCTTCCGAGGTCGTTTCCGCAGCGTTATCGTCTTCGTTGTCATCGGAGACGGCTGAGTGTTCGACGGCGATATCGGTCTCGGCTGGTAGAGCATTTCCGATGTCGGATATGGTTTGTAGCGCGGAGACGGGTATGGAGTACTGCAGCAGAGGGTCGTCTCGGTGGGGTTGAGCGAGCCGGTAAGCGAATTCGTCGAAGTTCGGTGTCTGGTCCTCAGTCCAGTCTCGTGTTGCGCGGAACGGGCACCGGAACCAGTCGCAACGGGCCCAAACGGAGTCAGTCACTGCGTATCGGTCGGGGAGGGTGTCCTCGACCCGGGAGACGATGTGTGGTCATCCTTGGCAGGCGCAGTTACTGAAGAAGGACCTAGGGAGGTCCCGGTTTTCGAGAGTGGGTGCGGTGTTCCGGTTGTGACATGGCTGCTGGAGGCAGAAGGAAAAAGCAACGCGATACCTTTCTGGAGCTCGATGGTCTCCGACTGCACGGTAGTGGACGTCGATGCTCGGGTCATGGAGCGGAGATCGTATAACGTGCGGGCAACCGTGACAGTTGTTGGGGTCGGCGTCGGGTGGTTCGAAGAAGTTGTCGGGATATCGAGTTGGGAATGGTCACTCAGTGGTGGTGAACCGTCGAGTGTCGGCGTATGCTTGAGCCATGGTGGTGGTGGCTCGAGGACTGTGGATGGGGGAGGGCGAGCGGGAACGTGAGCGGTCCTGAGGTTCGAGGCGTACAAGACCGGAAACGAGTTGGGCGTGTAGAGCCAGAGATTTTGAGAATAGGGGGAAAACATCCTTTACACAGTCGAGAATCGGCGGGCGTGTTAGGCCTGATGCTCACTAGGGTCCGAAGATCCAAGCGGTCTCGGCACCGATCTGCATACTAAATAATCCGATTGCCCCAAAAGGCTGACTATCGGATATGAAACGGAGAGAGAACGGAAGCGGTGATGGTTCAAAACAGTATCTATGGACTTGGACGTGGAGGAAAGTGGTGGGGTGGTTCGCGTAGCCTTGATCGTTGCTCAAGGTGCCGTAGTTCTTGCCTACATGGAGTGGTGGGAGTGGCAGGTGTGTCAGTGGACGTGGAGACAGTACTCACACGTCTCGATTGTGTAGCAGAAGTACTCGCCTATGTGCTCGTATTCACGGTACGTGGTGGGAGTGACGTCTTTTAAGAACTGGTGGAGTCGTGCAAGGTCGCCTCGTCGGCCGGTGCACTCGAGCCAAGCGAAGAGTCGGTAGTTGTGTTCAGGTCGACAGTCGAGTATGAATCCAGTGGGTCGGTTGTCCTGAATCCAGTAGAAGGAGAGGGTGCGGAAGAGTCGGTAGCGATGTCGGTAGAGCTCTCCTGGAGGGCACATCGAGCTGAGGAAAGAGGGATGATAGTCGGAGTATAAATATGCAGAGGTGTACGAGAGTCGGGTAGGTCAGATGGGAGTGGGGAATTGCAGTGTTCCGCCCAGGCCGTATGGCAGCAGTGTGGTGGTTCTTGGACGGGTCATGCGGACCAGGGTGAGAGCGAATCTACTTACGACCCTGACCACGAGGCATCTAGGTCTAGTCAGCTGGTGTCAGCAGAGGGGTGATTGTGGCGTGTTGGTCGACCTGGTGACCCTGATTGGCGCGGACTGTTGGGAACAGGATCCCACGGAGTGCGGGCTTGGCACGGAGTGGGGAACCTAGCAGCTCCAACGCGACGATGCTGGTGATCGGGAGAAGCTCTGGATGGCCCAATTTGTGGGAGAGCCGGTACCACTGCTTGACTTGTGGCGGGAATGTGTTGTTCCATATCGCCATCTGGAGCAGTCGTGGTAGTGCCTCGAAGTTCCGGATGTTTTCCATGGCGTCGTCTGTGAGAATGAGCACGAGTTGCGTGGGGAAGAAGGCAGGAGTCCAAACACGCATGGGGTTCATGACCGCAAGGTCCTAGTAGAGGCTGTGGCCTAGAACGAGTTGTCGGCATCCGTCGACAGTGAGCTGGTCTAGAAGGTCATATCGGGGTAACGAGGTGAGGGAAGGGAGAAGAAGCGCGTCTTGCACCCCAGCCATCAGCGACGTGCTTGTCGGCTCCATCACGAGACCTCGAGCTGCGTAAACTCAAACCTGGAACACAAAGGTTCAGTGTGATGCGGGATTGGTCATCCCGATTTGGAGTGGGGGGTGGGTGCCTGTGCTAAGGCCAACCGGCGCGACAACTGGTGCTTTGTTGGCTATCGAGGGTGATCGGTCCTCGATGGCAGATACGTCGGGGATGGGCGCGTCCGATGTGGGGTTTCAGTCTTTGTGTTAATGTCACGACTCACCTCGAGCGCTACACTCATGGGGGGTGGTGCGAGAGGGGTGTCGGCTGTCGCGTCTTTACAGAGGGAACCGGCAGTGGTGAGAAGCCTTGAGGCGAAGCCTGTTAGCAAGGGAAACGTCTACCAAGCTGTAGCAGAGCAGGTTTTGCGGTTAATGCCGCTAACACGAAGACTGGGGATCCAGCTTCGTGTGGCGGGGTTTTTATATAGAGGTTCTACATAGGTACATGGGAGCATAGGGCATAGGGCATACGGTTGTGAGGTAGTCGTAGACCCTGTCTAGTGTCTGGGGTCCGTAGGTCGTTGCGGGGTCGTAGATACGTGCGGGTATCGTTAGGTCGTGGTGAGTCATGGGTATAGCCATGAGGTCTCGAACTGCGTGTACTCGTATCCGGAACACGAAGACTCGCACGGGCGGTCGGAGATATCGTATCGTACTGGCCTGTGTCATGCTGTACTGGGGGGAATTAAAAAAGGAAAACTGAAATTGTATCGTGACAGGCAGGCCCCCGTCCAGGTCCTTTCTGTTGGAGAGTCTCGTCGGCGGCATCATGTTCATCTTTCATACTCCACGTCTCTGTCTCGCATGTGAGTCGCTGTTCCCTCTCTTTCTACCTGTACCTCATATGCTCGACCCCCAAGTGATTCTCCGTCAGCAATACATCGTCCTCGACAACCTAGCCGAGGAGCACGACCCCGGATTCATCCAGTTCCTCGAGAACAGCAATATGGTCATCAAACATATCGGCAGGTCGAAGGAGTACATGATCATCAACCGCAGCATCTTCCTGATCATCGGGAAGGAATGGGTTGTAGAATCGTTCTGTGAAGATTCAATCTCCCAATTCCCTGACTTCCTTCGCAATTGGTCGTGGGTGAACTTCAGTCTTAATATCGGGGTGCAGGAATTCGGTTAGCTGGTTGACTGGCGCAGCGACCGTCGGTGGCAGTACGTGCTTTCCAGGTCATCGTGTCTCGGCTTGGTCACTCACGGGTTCGTATATCACCAGGCGCGCCTGGGTCGATCGAGTTCTCGCCAGCGGCTTTGAATTCGGCTGGTCCCTTTCAGACCCCTTCTACGACCGCACAAATCGGCCTTTATCTGTATGTGCTTCATTGCTCGTCGTCCAAGTTGTTTGTTAATCCCAGTTCCTGTTATTCTTGCTTTATCTGGTACAGCGACTCCCTGCCAGCCACGCTCTCAACAAGTTGGCGGTTTTCGGAACTGTCATCTCTCCTAGGCCTCCTCGCCCTTACTGCGACGTTCTGCAAGAGAGATTGGACGTTCTGGACGAGAAGGCGAAAGGCGAGAGGCTAGCGGAGCACCGTACTCAGCACAACCTTCTCCCGCTCTTTCACGGCGCACAAAAGAGCATCCAGTCTCGGTATTCGGGCTGGATGTTGTTACCCAGTTTTTGTTCTAGCCCTGTCGCATTCCTATGCAAGCTCGATAAATAACCTATAGATTTTATCCTCGAACTTGTCCGCCATAAGTGACAGTAATCGCTTGACAACACGTCCCCACTATCTACGTTCGATCTGCGTACTTTTTGTCAACCAGAGTGCAGGGGAGAAATGGTGCCAACCATGTAGCTCAGTCAAGGGGAATGGAGTGCATGGTCTGCACATTGTATTGGGGTCAATCTATGGAGTTATATAGGCAGTACAGGTGTATAAGGCCACTGTGGCCTGTTCCATTAGTCTGTCGCATTCCGTCCATGAGTCAAGTAGTCCAGTTTGTTACGCGTCCATAAGCAGTATATTAGGGGCATGACTGGCGATATGTCTGATACCGGCAAGTCGGGGGCATGGCAGTGGCGGTGGCAAGCTATTTACGAGGTCCTTATCATACCAAGGCCCTAAGGTGGCCAAAGGGGTCAATACCTCGAGTCATGGTGTCGACACTTTTACTTCAGGCTTGGCTTCAACAATATACCAAGCTGCAACCCCTGTTAAGTGTCCGAGTCATGCCTGTGTGCATTGAGAGTCTGTGAACTCGTCACTCTCCTTCGTACCACTCTTCAGTGTCCCCCGTCATCCAAACCGTCGTATCCTCAAAGTTCACTCGGCCGCTCTATATCAGCATGGCGGGCCACTTCGTTCCCGACCCTCCTACCAATCTCCCCTACGTCCCGTCGCCTGTCGAAAGGAAGTTTTATCTCTTCGGCCTCGCTTCCGAGCCTGGTATGATCGCACGCTCCAGCTCTGAGCCGTGGAATGCGCCAACCGGCGCCGAGGCTTATCTCGAGCCGAAGGAATTCTCTCCTCTGGGCGATCACCCTCTGAACGGTATCTGGGAGGATAACGTCGGTCCTGCCATGGACAGCTACCTCCTCGAGCAGATGGTACAATGCAGCATTCTCCACCCCGTCCGTATCGGCACCGTTAATCAGGTCTCCCCTCCTCCCGTCATCATGATCGGCATCAACCCCAACACCCTCTCCGCCGAAGACGGCGTTAGGGTCGCCACCAACTGCAAATCCATCCTTGAGGACCGTGGCATCCAGGACGTTCACGTCATTCTCTACGAATCCAAGTATCAGCTCTTCGCAGGCATGTACAAACCCGCTCTCACATCCAACCCCACCTACAAGGTTCGCGAGCCCTTCTCCACCTCGCTCGGCATCTCTATCTCCTACGCCAAGACGCCTTATTTCGAAGGCACCGGCGGCTTCTTCTTCATTGATAGCGCCAAGCCCGGCAAGCTGTTCATGCTGACGGCGAGGCATGTCGTCTTTCACCCTGACCAGGAGAAGAACGAGTTGTACAGGTTCAATGAGAAATCGGGCGAAGCCAAGCGCAATGTCCTCCTCATGGGCAAGGCAGCCTTCCAGCGTTTCCGTAACGCTATTGAGAAGGCCATTAACGGCGAGAAGCTCATTATCGATCACCAGGCGGGTCGTATCACCGATGCTAACAACGTGGAGGACGAGGAGGAGGCCGAAACGGAGCGTCGTGACGCTCAGACTGCGATGGCGAAGGCTGAGGCTGCCAAGGAGGCCTTCGAGAAGCTGCTCGCTGAGGTCGACCGGGACTTGACGAATGAGGAGGATCGTGTACTGGGCCATGTCATCTTCTCTCCCCCTATCTCTTTTAACGGTCCCGACGGCGGCTTCACCGAGGACTTCGCCGTGATTGAGATCAACCCTCAGATGGTCACGAAGGCCAACTTCGCCGCCAATGCCATCGACGTTGGTTCCGTCAGCGTAGACGAGCTTAAGGATTGGATGTATCCCCGTGTTTCCAACCCGACCTCCTTCAAATATCCCACCAATCGTCTTCTTTCCTTCTTTGGAACGGTGCCCGACGACCAGATGTACAAGCCGGATCCAAAGACCAAGGACCAGGACAACGACCCCGTTATTATGGTGATGAAGAACGGTAACAAGACCGGGTTCACCGTTGGTCGTCTCAACACCATTCGTCCCTTCGTCCGCACCTACTTCGAAGACAAGCCTGGTACGATGTCGAAGGAGATAGCCGTGCTTCCTCGCAGCTCCAAGTCCGGCGCGTTCTCAGACAAAGGGGACTCCGGTTCGGTGGTCATCGACGGCAAGGGACGCGTCTGCGGTCTCCTCACCGGCGGTGACGGAGCCACGGACGTCTCCGACTGCACCTTCCTCACCTCCATCAACTGGATCGTCAAGCGTCTCGCCATCTACGGCATCCACGCTAACATCTTCCCCACCAAGGAAGATTTCTGAATCCGCCAGGTAAGTTCATCGCGCTCGTCGTGCTTTTTCCTTGATCTAATCGTCTTTCACCAGGTCTTCCAGTCGTCGTCTATCCCGAAATATCTCTCTTGCTTACGATCGCGTTGACTGCTTTTGTACTTGTATTCCGATATGCGCGCTTGAATTGCGCTTTTGAATTGATGATGTTGTTACGTATTGAATGCGGGGTGACTTAAAGTCTTCAACAATCGCCCTCAAGCTAATTGAAGATTATCCCACTCGTACGTCAAAGATTAGTCCATGGTTTCTTGTCGAGCTTGTAGACTGCCGTCATCACACTATATCACGCAGCTGTTCTACTCGCCCTTCGCACTGATCTACAGCCCCCAAAGCCACGTTTTCAGCGATCATTTCGCCACTTGTCAAGACTGGCCCCAGCTTGATCACTTCGTCGACCATTTGCTTCACTCGTTGGCCTCTCAGATTAGTCTGCTGCCCGTCTGGCGATATTCTACGCCATTGAGTGTTTATGCATATCTTGCTGACGGACCATTCTATCCTTTACTCAACGGACTGGTCCCTCTGACGTACCAGTCTAATCAACAAGTGACATACCAGTCTGTTAAATGCGGGCCAGTCTCACGCACGACCTCTCACTCTATTATTAGGTGATCTTACTCAGAACTTGTGCTGTGGACTCGCGAGGCAGGCAGCGCGGTCATGGGTTAGCTGAAAAGGCCACCTCTCTGTCCAGGAGACGGAAACCCGTCTCAAAGCCAGCAGAATCACCATCCCCCAGCAGTGTGCCTACGACTTAACCTGTAAAAGTCGCCTCACTGCTCGACGGTTTGGGTAAGGCGCAGACTGTGCATATGTACCTCTAGAGGTAGACAAGAGTTGCACCCCCATAATGCGGTTACGGATATTAGCGCCAGCCTCCATTGCAGAAGGGGTGGAGGGGGGGGCCGTCGCCACACCAGCAAAGGAGAAGTCTGACAGGCCCATTTGGCCTTCTCCTTGCGTCCGCTAACTCGTAGTGTTATTGGCTGTCTGTATTCCACATAGCCTGTTGTCATATCTAGGAGCAGTTTGAGCTGGGACCATGGACGATGGAGACATCGTCCTAGTCCTCATAAAGTACGGGTAGCAAAACGCCGAGCTCAGAGACTGTTCTTCCGGATGAGGACTGAGCCCGATACGGAGTTCTCAAATGTTCAGGTAGCGCTATTGCCGTTCACTAGAGAGCCGGGTATGTCCAGTCTCACAGCCCTAAGTTAGTGAGGGCCGAGTGATATTTTCATACACACCAACAAGTATGCGCAGGGTCTGAGTCAGCACGCATTTCTGTTGGCAATAGGTCTTCGTAGCGGCCATCAATGCAAACCTCTCAAACATGTATGACCACAGTCTAAATATTAATCTTGGCTAGTTTAAGTTTAAGTTATCCATCAAGAAATGAATTTTTGCGGAAGTGCACCTCGAGACAGGCGAAAAGTCCAAAGTATAACCATAGGGCGAGAGTGGCCAGGCCCCAAACGAGTTGGTGGTTGCGATAGAGAAGGAGGTAAGTGCCGCCTCCGAAGAAGAGAAGCTGGATCGATATTGCAAGATACAAGGCTCGACGGTACGCGCGCCATCCTGGCATGCTATGGGTGAAGCTCCATATCCTCGTCATGTTCTGCAAAACAAGTCATCAGTCTTATCTTGGGGGTGACGGACAAGATGGTATACCTCGACAAATGCGGCGTGGAACATGGAAATTAGCATTGCGACCTTCATGTAGAGCGCCTCTTCAGGGTTGTATGCTGCGAGGACGACAAGGACGACGTTGAGAGTGGATGTAGTAAGGAGGGTGAGGACAAGCAGACGCTTGACGTGGGGAAACGAGCCGTTTCGGACATGCTGGAGTGTACGGATCCGTACAATCTGCAGAATGGTGGAAGCGGATGCAAGGAGTAATGAGGAGATGACAAGGACGATGGAGCTGGTGTCGAATAGTCTGGTAAACGAGTGGAGGAGGATTGTAGCAGTGTCAAGCAGGACGATCGTGAAGCCAGTCAAGGTCACGATAACCCAGCGAGCACGAACACTCCATCCTCTGTCGGTCTGGCCCATATGAAGTAGCAAGAGCGACCCCGAGGATATCGAGCTTAGCTGGAAAACCTGGGGGGAAGGGGGGTCGGATCGTATAGCGAGAGACGGCTTAGATTCGTGAAGCATGTTATAACTCCCGTGCACCGACAGGCTTGTATAGATTCCAATGTAAAACTTCATCATGCTCGTCAGCGGTACTCGTGGCGCCCTTGTGAGGTGACCAAGGGAATCGCCGGAGTGACGAAGGGGAGCCACTGAGACGATATGCAGGGAAACCGTCGAGATGTAGCAGGGGAACCGTCGAGATGATCAAGGTGGACCGTTGAAGCGATGCAGGGAGCCTGTCGAGATGACAGGGGAGCTCTATGGAACTTCAGCATCTGCGGTCCCAGCCATCCAGGTGTCGCCACAACCAAGAGGTCGCCAGAGTCGGTGACGGTCTTGATGCGTAGGCCAGGCGCATGGAGTCCAAACGCGGGAACCAAGTGTCTTTTATAGTACTGAAGAAGAAATGCCAAAGTGAGCGACTGGTGGTGACTGGAGATTAACGTTTGCCTACAGTGCGGACTTCGTTGCTCTCTTTCCTACTCATCTCCCGCCCGGAAATGTAGAAGTAGACTACCGAGATGCGAAGGTAAGTCGACAACTCCTACGCAGACGCAGATATGGGCATACGTTGTTTCCACTGCCGGAAATACTGCCAGCAGCTACCATTTGCCCGTTTGGCACAGATAGATGAGGAAGGACACGGCCGTCCCGGCGTGGGCTGCCTTCAGCTCGCCCGCCCAGACCGGAAAGCCTTGCCAGTGGCAAGAACTATGCGAAATATAAATTAGCGGATCTCTCGTCTCATAAGTGCTGCTAGCTTACCTCTGCCACTTCGTCAGTATACCAGCCACGTTGAGTTTGGTGTTTTCCGCCCATGCCGGTCGTACAGAGACAGCGAGGTCAACACAGCGGCGAAGTTTTCGATGTTGCTGAAGGGTCAATGGCAGCCCTCGAGGTCGTTTCTGGGCTCGAGACTCGACGAACTGCGTAAGGAATCCGTCGGAGAACTGGGCAGGTCCGTAGCTGAGATGGGGTAGATCGCTATGAGTCTGTCGACCGAGGTCGGTTGGTCGCTGTGCGCGATGACGCTGGGTAGGTTGGCAAGGCATGTGCTGGATGGCGATGAAGTCGATGTGCGGAGTAGGGGAACTAGCACACGATGACAAGGAGGTCACTTCGAGAGGTGGAGGGGTGGGGGTTTTGGGAGAGACGACCAGACCACTGGCAGGCCTTTATACGTTTGTACGGTTAGCTATGCTTGACGATTGTGAGGCTTACTTGCGATGTTTTGACTCCAAGTCCCCTTTTGCGTCTTCGTCGTGCATGGCGATGCCTTCATCACGGGTTGAGCTGCGATTTACCCGATCGTCGATGTTTAGTGACGGAAGACATGTAGAAAAGAAGCCAGGCGGCGGTGGAAATCACGTCCCACATCACCTCGTCCCCGACTTAGTCTGTAATCTTCGCGTCCGAGGTCACCGGCACCATCATTGCGATAGTACTAGTTGCGCGCACGCTGAAAGACGCGGTGTCAGTCG
>JAKLMY010000558.1:0-12536 GCA_022814645.1 Ganoderma meredithae | reverse complement strand
GATTCCACAAATGGTCGCCCAGGACTGCGGACCGGAAACATACTATATATGGGCCGGCTGCCCTCCCTACAGCCCCCATGGAGATCACATGGGCTTTCTCCTAACGCGCCACCTGAATTCTGCCTGGCTCCGAAACCATTGGATCCCCCGTGGCGAAGCGGTGGTCCCCGGTGGGTGTTGATGCCACCGGGTTCCGGTCGCGAAATGTGCTGCAGTGTACTGGAGGTGGTTGGGTTTAGGAATACCACGATTACAATCGCGATATGCAACTGCAGACATTCTGGAATGTACATATCCCATGCGTGTATTCGTACTCTGCGAGCATATCCTGACGTTGACGTTGTCTCTAGGACCAGTGGTAGCGAAAATCAGCCGTAGCGGACATGTTGCCTCGCGACGGTTAAGCAAGACCTTCGCGAGGCTGTCGGAGCCCGTCAGATCAGCGGAAGGTAGCAGGTCGCTAGTTGATTGTGAGTACGTCGTTGGCAAGTAAGTGACCGGAGCTGAACCATCCATAGTTTCAGTTCCAACTCACTGCAACACAGCCGCTCATTTATTTTGGAACAGGTGAGTTGCACTCCGAGCGTGCGGGTCCCCGCGGGTACCGGTAAGACGTGTATGTCCATGCACTCGGGATAGCCACCGCGTTGTCCAAGGCGGCCGTATTTGCAAGGTATTCATTCTGAACACATCATGGAGCCAAAACAAGCCCTGAACCCAACCTGGAAATTGCTGGAAAAGCTTACCTGCAGCCAATGGGGGAAATACCGGTTAATGTTTACCTTTGCCACCCCTTTCGTCGTCGAGGATCCTCGAGGCATACTTAACCTTTGTCAGATATTTATCCAGGTGTTGATGCGTACAGACAAAGCTTAACTTCCCCCAATCGCGATTGTGTCGGTATAGTTTCCCTTTTCCGTGGTATCAATGGGGCATAATGCACGAGCCACGAAGATCAATCTGGCATTGTTTGGCGCATACGAGCGCGCACTCAGGCAAAATTTCACGCATGATCAAGCCTAAATGCTCTACATCGCAAAGTATCGTACAGCGTAGCGACCACACAAGGGCCTCAGGCCCAACCAGGACTTATTTATCTGTACTCAAATGTACTCTTGGCGACGCTCTCGATGCACTGTCTATACTCGGAGGTGCGCGTAATGCTCCGTGGGGCACCGAGATTGCACGCTGATCGCGCTCTCGGAGCATTTGGGCGTGGTCTTGGCGCGAGTGAATGCTCGCTCGTGGAAAGCACTGTCAAAATGGGTTCGTGATGAGGCTATTGCGACTGGCGGGCAATGTACGCACCTTGCACGACCTTCGGGGAGTGACGCGCGATGTCTGATAGCGTGCTCTTGAGCAACCGCGTTGCACAGTTGAACGCTGTCCTCTTTCTAGGCCGCGTGTCTGCCGCACTCGCCATGGCACCTGACGCGCTCTGAGGACGTACAATCTTGTACGCGCGCGCGCCTCTCTCTTCGCCGTCATGCGCCGTACCGCAAACTCGTTCCAAAAGAGCAACCCTGATCTCCCTCTAGTTCACATAATCTCACCCCACTCGCCACATGGTGTGCGCCCCAAGATTGTATGAGGCACACAACATTTTCGGCTTAATGGGCCGAGCAGACTTGACACCCATCTCCTCGGCGATGCGCGCAATGGCGCGAAGGCTTGCATTAGAGTAGCACTCACCACGCTCCGAGCCGCTCCCTCTGCGGCGTCATTCCATGGCATGGTAATGGTGCCGCTGGGATCCTTACGTCGTCGTTCTAGGTTACATCATGGTCGCACTCAGCGCCGGGTGGCTACCTGTCTTCCAGAATGTGTAGGTGCAAATCCTGACTACAACTACAGTGAATGCAGCCGTTGAGATGATCGTGATCCATGCATCGACATCAATGAAGGCTTACAATCAACTCCTACACCATGTTTCACCACGCCTTGATCTTCTTCATTCCATATCCTCGTCTGCGTCTTGTGCATCATCGGAATCTTCGTCCAAAGTATCATGGGCAGGGGTGGGGACCTTCAGATCAAAGTCCTTGTTGATGATCTGCAAGGCAGCAATCTCGTCAGGTCGGAGAGTCTTCAGCCACGCTGAGTCATAACAGTTTCGCCACAAGCCCCAAGGCACGACCCCTTCTTCAACTTTCGAAGTCTTCCTCAGATAACGCCTCCGAGGAGGCTGCCCACTAGACTTGCGTTTCCCGCTGTAATGTCCCGGCTTTTCCCAGTCTCGTCTGTAGTGCTTGTCAATTTTGTGCAAGAATTTGACAAGTGGGTCGCTCTGCCAGTGGGATCGAATGATTGTCCACGTCGGCCAATGATGCTTCCATCGTCAAGTAGCCTTCTCCTTGCCTTTCTTGCTGCCTGAATCGGTCTCGTCATCGCTCATGTTTGCCGGAGTCAGCGCTTGCCACAGAGGGTCGAACTGCTCCCACCCCCTCTGCTCAGTCGTGAGTATGCATTGACGTAGGAGCTGCATTGTGCGGCTGGTTCAGTTCAAGCTTGTATACGATAAACTGTCGTACTTACTGTGTTCCGACGGCCATTCTTGCACGCCAAATCAGCCCGACGTTCTCTCTCGTCCTCGCTCACAGGGTTAAGGCCTTCCCGGTACTTCCTCCTGCAGGTGTCCATATATGTGGTGAGAGCACTCGCAACGTTGTGTGCCATCAAGTAGCGCGGTTCTACGGGGGGATTCGAATACTGGCCTGCTTTGACCTTGGAGAGGAAATCTGTGATAAAGAGTTTGCTTGCTCCGCGATTGAAGGGGAACTGCTCCCAAGACTGCTCGAAGTCAAAGTGGAGCCTTCAATCAGGGAAGATGTCGAGGACGGAGGCTTTGGGATTCATGAATAACTTGATTTGGTCGCAGGAAAGGGAGGGATTCTTCTCGACTAATTCTTCCCACGTTTGGAATCCGAGCACCTTCCTGAGGTGAGTCTTGACGTGACGCTGTGGAAGTGCTTAGCACTGAGCTCTGTGGATTGCATAGGTCGAGACATACCCCTAGCAGGTCCAACTGATCCTTCTGTTGCCGTAACCAGATTTCCTGGTCCCTGCGATCTAACACGTCGAAATCAGGTGGAAGATGCTCTTCGATCTGCATCATCTGAGAGTGCCGAGGAGCGCGCGGAGGTTTGACTACCCGCTGCGCATGTAAGGCATGCCTCCGCTCTTGTGGGTTCTTCATTCCCGCCATTTCCTGTTGCACTTGGGCTAACGTCTTCTGCACTCGTGCTCTGCAAAAAATGATCAAGTGGCTATCAATATCTATAGTACGCCAATGCAAGAAGAAGTGCGCACTCGAACTGCTTCGTCTGCTTAGCATTGTCGCGGCAGACGTCCTCGACACATTGAACCTTGTCTAAAACCATGGCCAGCGCAGGAACCCCCCCCCCGCCCGCAACTCCCCTTTATCTTCAGATGGAGCAGTGTTGCTGTCAACGTTCATCTTACAGTGGGATCTCGTTAAATTGCACCAAGCATATAGGACGGTAAGCACTCACTGGTATCACGTGGCCTTCAGTGTAGAGCGCGGTCATGACACGGAGCCTGTCAGCCTCATCTAACAGTGAGAGTTTATCGACAATTTCTTGGCGTAGGTCGCGGCTAGGTCCAGGGGTTGCTGAAGCACTGGGAAGACGACCGGCCGTACGATGGTTGCCGGGATGCACATTGTCTGAGACT
This sequence comes from Ganoderma meredithae, assembly GCA_022814645.1. Classification (NCBI taxonomy): domain Eukaryota; kingdom Fungi; phylum Basidiomycota; class Agaricomycetes; order Polyporales; family Polyporaceae; genus Ganoderma; species Ganoderma meredithae. The sequence goes on along the minus strand of JAKLMY010000558.1, from coordinate 8,843 downwards.
CTTGACTGCTCAGGTAGGGGGTTGTAGGCTGGCCGGTCCGGCGGAGGTTTGTAGCGTTGTTCATTCACCTTCGGCTGATGGGTGCGCTCCTTGCCAACGTTCCTTGATGAAGGGGTCCGACTGGGCAGCTTTCGACGCAACTTCGACGCGACCGGCATGCCAGACGAGGAAGTTTCTGGTAAACTGGGGAGACTGTGGGTAGAACTCAATCTGCGTCGCTGGCTGGGTGGTTGTGACGGATCCATAGGAACGAATTGGAAAGATTGCTGCGTAGGCCTAGTTTTCGCCCTAGACATCCTGTCGTCCATGTGGTCAGTCTACGATCGAAGTTGGTGGTCAGGGGCAGGGACCGAGGCGTTCCGTGGGGCCATCTGTGTCTCCATAGATAGCACGGCCCGAGCAGGAGCATGCCCATGCTGCAGGTTTCCCGACGTTGGATATGGCACAGAAGCGTACATTTCATGAGATGCAGCAAATGTTGAACCATTCAGCGCAGGAGTAGATGGGTCTTGGTGTTGCAGACCGTGGAGGTGATGAATTGGAGTGTAAGCGGCCTGGTATTGCAGATGGGGTTGAGAGGGAGCACTTATGGCGTGTTCCTGAGCGTGTTGGACAGGAACACGCGCTCCGGACAGGGCATACTGGGAGGGAACACCGACGGCTTGTTGCGGGATGTTCTGGACAGGCAGGTACGAAGTATACGCCTCTTGAGGCGGGGCACCGGTAAACGGCGACGGATCTTGCAGACTCTGCGGCTATGGACCTTCAGCACAGAATACGGAGGCGTGACGATCCGAGACATGGACACGTTCAGCCACTACACCCTGGTGACGGTTGCGTTGGGTAGCGTGGTGGTTACCTTGCTCGTTGACACTGCGTAAGGTGTGTTGGCCTGCTGGATGGGTTTCCACCCGAGTCGGTCCAGAGTGAGGCGCCACAAGGTCAACGGGCCGCCACTGGGATAGTTGGGACGGTCCTCCTGCTTAATCGAAAATCGGAAAATGATTCACACGGCGGGAACAAGAGGTACTTACGACACTCATCCCATCTCCCTCTTCATCTTTGTCTTCAGACATGTACTCGTCGATGATGGCATCAACCTCCTCATCGTCCAGATTGCTACCCATGTCACGGTCTTTGTCATGGATGTCGACATCAGTGTCCTAGCTCGGATGAGAATGATACTTATAGGCATGTAGAAGGCGACACTCACCAGCACCATGCCGCCCGGTCCACCCACACCGCGAGGTGAGCCGATGGGAGTTGTAGATTCTGGCGTAGCAGGCTGGAGGTCCGGCCTCGGGCCGGCGTTCGCCGCCTCGGCTTGCCGACGCAAAACACGCAAGTGAGATACACGTCTCTTCTGAGCCAGCTTCAGAGGTCCAGCGTTGGCCTATAAAACAGAGTTATATTGTCATTGATGGGAGCGCAAGGCAAACAGTGCTCACCCTGAGTTTGGTCCTTGCCACCTTGCCCTCCTTCATATTCCATTCCTTCGGGTCTAGGGAGCGCTTCACGCCGTGCACTAGTGCTAGCGGAGAGGGCAGAGGATTTAATACCGGACCTGCGGCAGACGGACCGGCATCTGTGGAGGGCGGTGGCGCGGGATTGTTGACTTGAGTACTCATCTCACTGCGATGGGGTTACAGATAGCAGAAAAGAGTAGGAGAGAAGGGAAAGGAAGGATAAATGAGAGGAGAGGAGAGGAGAGGAGAGGAGAGTAGAGAGAAGGGCGAGCCTGCGCAGATTAAAACTAAGAGGGATCTCGTTTGTCAATGAACAGATCATTATGGACTCGCTCAACAAAGAGGGATAGACAGTAAAGATGCATAAAAATGAGAGTCGAAATCAATACATTGCTCTATAATGATGACTACGCCTTTGCAAGACCTGGAGTAGTACACGCGCTCAGCGAATGAAACAGAAGACATAAGGCGCATCACTCACCGTGAACACGCAACTGCGTCACCTCTCCTCCCCAGTTGTCAAGTATCTCCAGAAAAATGACGCCAAAGTCAATGTTGGACTCTACCACACTAGGATAAACCGGAAATGTCTGCACATGCGATGTCGCATGAATATCGTACTTGACTGTCGCCAGTGGCAAGAAGTTTTTACGCTGATGTAAGTTCGGGGCTATGCGATTAAGAACATCTCCAATGTTCAGATCCGTAGCGACACGGGAGGCCCGGCCTCTGTTACTAACATCTTCAACTACGCTGCAAACGATGATGCGGCGCGGAGCTTTGGGAGAGTCGATCGCATCTGGCAGGAAAGCATGATCGATGGTAAAGTGGGTTGGGTGGATGGTCGTCGCAAAGGAAAGGCCAACTTGAAAATAAGAACCTGGAAAAACCCAGGAGCCATCAAAACCGTACATCGTCGGTGAGAATGAAATCAATGGTGAACGAAGAGGCGGAAAGAGAGGAGCCGTCATATGGAGTGGTGAGCGGGGAGAAAATCTTGCCACCGTTGGCTGAGAGCACGTAGTCGTGTCGCCTGACAGGAAGAGCTCGGGCTAGGAAGCCGTCAGCGACGGAAGTACGAGCATTTGCTGCTGCCATGAAGGAGGGAAATGCGGAGCGGAGCGAAGAGCGATGACGGTATTGACTGAACGTATGAGAGATGAGCAACGGGTCGTGGTAGGAGGTGATGGCAAAAAAGCAGCGCGGCAGCTCCGACAAATGCCAAAACGAAGCTCACCGCCCCGCGCCACGACGCTCGTCGTGGCGACCATCTACCATATCGTCGAGAACTAATTGCAGAGGGAGGCAAATTTTTACCTGCTGGCCGAGAATGGGGTGTAGCAGAGCCGGCCACAGGCCCAACGGAGGTAGGCTGGTGTTCGTTGAACCTGACTTGTTTATCGACAGCTGCAGTGGTGCGTCAGAGATGCATTGGCACTGCTGTCACCAAAGACGTACCAGTCGTCTCAGTAGAGAGTAATCTTTTGGGGTGAAATGGATCTCGAGAACCAATGGACATCCAGGCTCCCATACTACGAGATCGAGAGGACAGAACGTTTGACGGAGTGGGGGCAGGCACAAGTGCAATTTTGAGTGGCGCAAAGTTGCTGGCCGGATAGCTCGAGCGCCGGCTTACGTTATCACACAAACGACCTCCACTGGCACCAGTGCTCCGAAGTTCAACTGCTCAAGTAATGCACCAGATCGACCAGGGTCCTGGAAAGGTATTCACCTAAAGCTCCAGAGAGATGCATAATTGGAGTACAAGGTGCGTATGTAGAGTTAAAGTATATTCTTACTAATCATCTTTGGATTCCAACTCATTCGACTCATCGTCGTCGTCCACCTCCTCCTCCGCTTGTTTCCCTTTCCCCTTCTTCCTGCGTTTCTCTACATCCGGTTAGTCTCTTAGATATAGGTATGAACTTTTCATCACATACCTTCCGTATTTTGACGTTTATTAGCCCATTCATCTCCCACAAAGTTTGGTTTTCCCGAAGCGGTGAGAGATAGCATCCTGCTGTCGAGCTCGCGCACGTACCCAATGTCGATCCGCTCCCACGACCTCTCCATCTTGACCTTGTCTTCAAGATAGATCCAGATGAGTGTTACTGACGGTGTTTTGTGGCAGTACAGGTCACCGAGTTGGAGGGGCGGCAACTTCTTCAGGAGCTCCTCCATGGGCGGCTCATCCACCGGTTTTCGGTCAGACGACATGAAATACGCTGTTGCAGGTCGCTCACCACTAGGAAGAATGTTGAGGAGTTTTGGATTCCGTGCACGTTTCCGTGTGTGGCACTTGGAGATTGTGAGGTTTCGCACCCTAGGCAACTTCGACGGTGAGCTCGCGACCTGTGCCCGACTAATGGGAACTGACATCGATCGTGCTGTGGCACCGCCAGGGAATGAGGTACTCAACATGGAGTGGGAGCAGGTAAGGATGCCATGCGGGGTGCTGGAGGACGAAGATACGGGCGTGGTCGATGCATAATTTAGTGCAGGGGTACCAGCTCTGCTGGTGTTGCGAGCGTGTGGGAAGGTGGACATCAAAGGGGGAGGAGATTCAGGTGGGGCTGACACCACATGGTACACATCGCCATTTGCCGCAGGACGGTAGGGCTGCACGTTGGCGGAATCTGCGTGATGTGCTTGCTTGAGAGGCGACGCAGAGAGAGAAGAGACTCTTTCGACAGGGTCTATCCTGAGAGCGTTACGATGGCTCAACGGGGTCTGGCGGTCTCTATTGATTACATTTGTGACTGCAAGTAACGGGAGCAAGTGGTGAGCAACGCACTTTTCGACAACTAAGTTGTTAAAAACCCTCACCATGCTTGGAACAACACCCACATTATCATGAGGCGGATGAGGTGAGGTATACTCCGAGATGAGTGCATCACCTTCCATACGCATAACACCGCTTGTAGAAAAGATATTTCTATTATCGGGGTATTGAGGACCATCATGCTCGGTGGTCTCCTTCAAAGCAATGATGTAGGCCAAGAGGAGCGACGCAGTGCCGATAACGGCTAGGATGAGTGGGTCCATGATTGATGGAAGACAGCGAAGGAGACAAGAGGACAGACGAAGGATAGCAGTCAGGAGAGTGTGTGGAGGTCGCAAGATGCGAAGACCGAGTGGCACATCTGCACGAGGCGGTAGCGACGTGATCACATGATTGCTGTCTCCTCCGAACGGGCCAACTATGACTGTCGCAGCGGCCGTCGACGTCGTGGACCTGATTAGATAGGACGACGGTCCAAAACCGAGGGCGCATCGCCTCCATGCATATGACTGATCATTCCCCCTGGTGGCCAGCCTTGTCTCGAATAGCAGCGTACTCATCAGCACGCAAGGTTGGAATGCGGACCACGAGATCGTCTGGGTTCAAGTATTCTCATACTAAAGACGCTTCTATGACGACTCTACGTCCCAGTCAACCTCTGCACCGTGTCTACACCCACCCATCCGCGTCTACACCCCGCCCATCTGCGTCTATCCTCCCAAACGCTAGCCTACCATCGCCCATCTGTCCCCCAAGAAGCAGCTATTGTCGAGCTCGAGTTGTGATGCTGCCATGACTGCTCGGTGACGTCCAACTAGACACTGAGTAGACCTTGGCGACGAGAAGGTGCAGGGTTGGAGTCGTCTCCAGCTTGGCAGGCGAGCTCGCGGGTCTTGAGCTTCTCCTCCTTAATGCGGCATGCGCCCCGCTCAATGCTGGCGATCTGGACCTCGATGGGAATTGCGTCGCCGATGAGCTCTGGCATACTGAGCTTGTCTCGAAGCTCGGAAAGCTCAGCTTCGAGGGTCAACAGGACTTCGGTGGTAGCGACAACGTGCGCGACAGAGAGGGAGCGGTACCAGTCCATGTTACCAAGGATCTTGACTTGGTTGGTCAGGTGATACACCTTGTTCTTGTTGCCGCCAAGGGCAGTCCAGAGCTCTGAGAGGACGTTGCTCAAACTTGCTCTGGTAAGTACCATCTCCTGCTCGCAGAGAGAGCGGATGATCGAGAGCTTCTCCTCTAGTACGTCGAGGGAAGAGGCAACTGCTGTGGCATCTAAGATGACACGTGCGACCTCGGAGGCAAGAGTCATCATCGTGGACCGGAACATCGCAACGACGGTGTCTCTCACGTCAGCACCTGATGTCTGTGCAGACGTGATCGACTGGAGAGCGTAGTCATCAAATGCTAGCACTCTGTCGAGATAACTGTTAGAGTTTGAGAGATGCCATAGTACATAAAACGACGTACGTATCCACTGTGCCATAGAGTTTCGCTGAAAGCCGCTGCAAGTCCCGCCCGACCATCTTTGCCTCCTGTGCGAACTCCTCCAGGGCTTGAGTGATGACATCCTTACTAGTGAGATTGCTAGCCTTCACGATGATACCGAGGTCTTTGACTGCAAGTTCCGCTTGTTTGACGCTGAGGGCAAGCTGAGATCCCGAGGTGGACTGGGCTAAGAGTTGGTCAAGCGTGCAGCTCTGCAAGTCTATGAGACCCGGGAAGTCGACGCGGTAAAAGCGACTGGTTGGCTTGCAGGCCAATGTTACCGAATGTAGCAGACAAGTTCTCGGCTGCGGCCGTGACTCGGCAAACAGGGATGCTGGGGAAAATATTGCAGATGGGGGCAAGGCTTCTCTGAGGCGGTGTCGACGACGTGGCCAAGGAGGAGCAAAGACAGGTATACGAACAGGAATAGGATGAAGGGGAGCTTGAGGAGGACAATGACGACCTGCACAGCGCCCATGACCGATCGGACGAGTGTTGCAAAGACGGCAAAGAACCCAGTGAAGCGGCTACCATGAGCGGTCTCTGCACGAACACCTACAACGATAACCTGATCGGCGGCAGGAGCAGGAATGAGGATGGGACCAGGGTTACCGGGGATGGGGAGGGGAGCCAGGATAGAGACATCAGCGAGAGCCGGGGCAGGGATGGGTGCCAGAACGGGGACGTGAGGAAGGTCCCCCCCTGGGACGGGGGCTTCCACGGGAACAGCATGGAGAGGCGCGTCAGGGACGGGAGCATGGAGGCGATGGGGGGGTGGAGATGGGGGGGGGATAAACTTTTGTTCCTCAACGACGTTGGCCGAACTGAAAATAGTGGATGAGACGGCGCTGCTGGATGCGGAGGCTTGTCCACTGCCAGAGGCTGACGAGGAGAACTGTGTAGCTCTCTACCCGCAAGCTTGTGAGCAAGTGGCAAGCACAAAGGGGAGCACTCACTCTATGGGTTGCGCCTTTGGGCTTGCCTCTGCTACAGCGGAGGCCTGTGTTCATCGTTGGTTGTGATAAGACTGAGAGGCGTTGGCGATGATGCGAGCGTAGGGTGCAAAAGAGAGCTGCGTCTTGAGCAAAGTTGCTGAGGACTTATGAACAGTTGTGCCACTCGGAGCAGAAAAGGGAGAATCGATGCGAGTCCACGCGCACCACATTGACATCAATAATCCCATGAGCGAAAAACATGAGGCAGGCAGCGTTGAGCAATCTGAAATTTCAAACAGTAGGAACGCACCAAAAGCCATACTTCTGATGGTCAGTGGGGAGAGAGATGGGAGGTGCCGTGTCGCATTGCGGCGCAACACTCAAGCGCCCACAAACACGCCGCCCAACATGTTGCATGAAGTCGCGACAAAATACGATCAGGTTCGAACCTTGGTGCAATGCTCAGGTAACAAAGGACAGTGATGAGGAGCAAGTGTGTTTGAAGAGCTGGTGCCAATGCGACGGACAATAACATGCAAAATTGCTTGGAGGAGAGCAGACGGCAAGTGAGTAGAGCGCTACGGTGAACGATGCGACAACATAGACAACATGTCCGAAACCAAATACAGCCAAGGATTTAAGTATGATTGCGGCTGGATAGTGCATCAGATTTCGTTTGAGGCCACAAATAGAATGACACACCATTGACTCCCAGCTTCACAACCACACGGCGGGAAGGTGACTAGGGGAAACTGAATTTGTCTTGTCTGGGGGGTTGAGGAGCGAGTGTAGCATGGTCTCGAACTCCTTGCTTTGCCGGGAGAAGGAGTCCCAGACGTAACGATTGAGCCTGACGTACGCCCTCAGCTCACCACACTCCGCCTCCTTTTCGGTGTAGGCTTTGAACTCTGCGTCCTTCCATTCCAGCTCCAACCGATGCAGACTCTCCTTCTGCTGGAGCTCAGACTCGTGTGCAGCTGACCTTTGTTCTATCGCGGACTGATGCTGAGACTTCGCGTGGTGGAGTTCTGCCTGCAAGGCAGTAATCTGGGGTGATATCTGCAAATGATGAAAAGGGGATATGTGAAGAGATCAATATAACTCTCACATTCTAGGGGGACATCGACCCACACCTGCAAATCTGACTGCGAAGCAAAGAAATACGTAGACCAAGGCTCAGGCGCGTTGAGGGGCAACCGAACCTAGAGACTGGCTGTGAGCAAGTTGCTCTGTGTGCACACCATCAGGAGAGTTTGTGACATCGGAATCTGCTGGCATTGGGGCTGGACTTCGCACCTGGGAGGGTAATGGTCATGAGCGGGGAGCGAGGCGGAGAGAAACGAGGAAGGGAAGGACGTGGGTGGACCGATGCACATTTGTATGGCAACCTCATGCGATAAGTTACAGGCAATAGCTCGCACATGTTGTTTACACGTATTTGGTCATGCTAGCCTTGTGCCAAACGCCTAGGATAAGGCCATTCGCATGCAAATGCAGTACGATCGCTCACGACGTCACTTTCATTACACGAGCACAAGAAGGCTATGAACATTATAGACAGGAGAAATACAGAAGCCATAGGCGTTCAGACGTGACGGTGCGAGACGAGTGAGTATGGGCGGACAGGAGTCCACCATGACGTAGATTGGTTTTACTCTTTGGGCGCGATGCCGAAATCAATTTACGCAACTCGGTCAGCAAAAACAGGCCTATTTCACGCAACGGCGGACTCACCTTGGCCTTGAGGCATCAAGCTGATAGCCTGCCTGATGAGGTCACTGATCTCCTCGAAGTGCTTGTTGGTGGCTTCTTTGGCAGTGATGAGAAGGCGGAGGAACATCCAGAAGTCCCCCTTGTCATTGAAACAAACATGGATGCAAGCTCTTGATGATCTATTGCACATATAGTAAAGTTCCCATTGTATCAAGTGTTACATGCAAGTTATATGCAAGATATATGGTAATCCTTTTTCTAATAACATTACAATACTTCTCTTGACCACAGACTAACACTGGGGGCATGGACCTGTGTAACGCCATGCCACATTGTGATTAAAGTGTGATCATTGGCCAAATATAGCATCTATGTAACGGCATGTTACACTGCAGTTATATATCAAGTATAGTTTCCCTGAAACACTTGCGTTACACAGTTACCACACAGATTCTA
>JAKLMY010000557.1:0-12553 GCA_022814645.1 Ganoderma meredithae | reverse complement strand
ATTAGCAAAGGAGCCAAAAAGGGGTTCAGCACTTACTAGGATTTTCTGGCAAACTTTGCCTTGGCATTCGAATTGCTATCCCCTACTGCCGAATGCACTTCAGAGAGGAGATCCCTCAAACAAACTGGCTCAGCAGAGGACTATGTAGCAGCCTTCCATCTCTTTGCTGCTAGATCCACAGTCAGCAATGTCAATGTCCTGTCAGACTACTTCCTCACTGGACTCACCTCAGGACTAAGATGATTGATCTTGTCTGTAGAAACCCTACCCAACGCCATAGAGAAGTACTATGTGCTAGCAGTATGTCTAAACCTACAGTGGCATATGAGTGAGGTGCCAAGCCAAAGCCACAGGACATCTTCTCTACTCCTATTAGGCTTAGAAAGCTGACTAAAAAGAGCACACATGCTATATAGAGAAGGGCATCTGCTTCAGATGCAGGAAAGAAAGACATGTAGCCCAGAATTGCACTGCATTCTTCAACAACCCCTCCTATCATCCTCACCACCAACCTACTGGAAGATCTGCATCACAACCCAGAAACCAGTGGACCCTACCCCTCCTACTGGAAAGCCCATCGACCATATCTATGCCCTCTATGCTACCCTTTCTAAGAGCGAGAAGGAGGAGGTGGTAATGTTGCTTAAGCCAAGGGTTTTTGACCAGGTCTGCTAAGTCGACATCTAGCAGATCTCCCATCAATGTTGCCCCTGTAGTAGTAGCAGATGTATCCAATCAATCTATGCAGATCCCAGTTACAGTTGCAGGCAACCCCATCATCAAAACTCATGCTCTCATTGACTCTGGAGCCAGAGGAATCTTTATGGACCAAGATTTTGCCTTCATCCAGAGATTTTCCTGCTCTACCTTCCTATCTCTCATCCCAGTCTTCAATGTAGATGGTACCCCAAATCAACAGGGGATCATCACCCAGTGTGTCTACAAAGATCTCACCATTGCTGGAATTACTAAATGCACCAGGTTCTTCCTCACTTCTCTAGGAAATGAACACATCATTCTAGGCCTCCTATGGCTATGGCAGGTCAATGCCAAAGTAGACTAGCAGCAAGGCCTAGTTATGCTGGGCACTAAAGAAGTCATTCAGGCATCCAAGAGGAACTCCACTATAGAAACTGTATCTGATGAAGATAACCTGGATCTACCCTCTACAGAAATCTTACTGGATGACCTCATTGTATTATATATTCGAGGTGAACCCATCCTGGAGATATTCTACCAGGAGGAACCTCCAGTACTTGGAGATGCTCCAACAACTCCCAACTACTCAAGTCCCCTTTCCTTAGGCCACTACACAAAGTGGAACTCTCAAACTTCTCTTCCTCAGTACTCCTCTGGACAGTTTGCAAGGAGCCTTAGGAAGATTAACCCAGTGATAGAAATAGTGCAGCAAGCTCACGAAGCTGGAATGTACAAGTCACTGGAAGAGATTACCCCTGATACCTATAGTGACTATCGAGATGTCTTTGAGAAGAAGGCCACTGAATGATTTTCTGAATCCAACCCCTATAATTGTGCAATTGATCTAAAGCCAGATTTTCTTCCTCAAAATTGCAAAGTTTATCCTATCTCTCCCAAGAAGCAGGCTGCCTTAGATAATTTTCTGGATGAAAACCTGTACAAAGGGTACATTTGAGAGTCCAAGTCTCTCTAGGCATCCCCATTCTTCTTTGTCACCAAAAAGGATGGTTTTCTATGGCCATGCCAGGACTATTGCTACTTGAACAATAGCACCATCAAGAATGCGTACCCCCTTCTGCTCATCCAAGAGCTAGTCAACAAGTTTAAAGAGGCTACCATCTTCTCCAAAATGGACCTTTGCTCTGGATATAACAATATCCACATCAAGGAGGAAGACCAATAGAAGGCAGAATTCAAATGCTCCCAAGGCCTTTTTGAACCCACTGTTATGTTCTTTGGCTAATGCAACTTGCCCCCCACCTTCCAGGTGATGATGAATAACATCTTCCATAATATGATCAATGAAGGATAGATGGTTATTTATATGGATGACATCCTCATCTTCTCCAAAGATGCAATGACCCACACCAAATGCATCTGTCATATCCTTCAATGGCTTTGTGACAATGATCTCTACTTGAAACCTAAGAAGTGTTCCTTTGATGTTGCAGAAGTGGAATTTCTAGGGCTTATCATCTATCCCAGTATTGTCACTATAGATCCTATAAAACTCCAAGGCATCCATGACTTGCCTACCCCTACCACTGTTAAAGGAGTCCAATCCTTCCTTGGATTTGGCAACTTCTATTGACAATTCATTCCTCATTACTCAGACTTGACTTGCCCCCTCCATGATCTGACAAAGAAGGATACCCCATAGATGTGGACCTCAGTAGAGCAGGCAGCCTTTGACATACTAAAGGCCAAGTTCACCAAAGCCCCTGTCCTTCTCCTGCTAGACAAAACCAAACCTTTTACTATCAAATCTGATGCATCCAAGTTTGCAAGTGGAGCAGTCCTATGTCAAGCTGATGCAAATAGTAACATGCACCCATGTGCCTACCTCTCTAGGTCCTTTGATTTGGCCCAACAGAACTATGAGATATATGATCAGGAGCTCCTAGAAATTGTCTGCACCTTCAAAGAATAGAGACACTACCTTGAAGGAAGCCCACACCCTATTGAAGTTCTTTCAGACCACCAAAATCTAACATACTTTTGAACAGCATGAAAGCTGAATCAACGACAGGCCAGGTAGAGCCTATTCCTTTCCCTCTTTGATCTTCAACTTCATCTCATCTCTGGTACAAAGATGATACAGTCTGACACACTATCTCATCTCCATCACTTGAACCTAGAAGTCAACAACAATGACTCTATCACACTGCTACCCAACCACCTTTTTATTGCCCCCCTTGATACATCTCTTGCAGAATGCATTCACTCTACCCAGGACAAGGACAAGGACATGCTAGAAGCCCTCGCTGCTGCAAAGAGTGGAGCTGTCCTACCCATGCAATCTACCCTGTCTGACTGGATCCTCAAGGATGGCCTGGTCTTTCCTCAAGCCTGCTGTTACATCCTACTAGATAAAGGACATCAGGAAAACCTCCCCTGTGCAATTAGCACTAACAGAGGTAATAGTGGCTAAATTATCACTATTTAGTGGATAATGATGATAACGTAGAGATTGGCATAGCACCAAAGGTGCGAAGTGCTAGTCAACCACTAATGTTGGGTAGTACATGCTAATAGAACATTCATGTCTCTGACTTCAAATGGGGTGCACGCAGTATATGCAGATGTGATTCATACAGTGCGTAATGCATACAATACATAATCAAGTAACAACCACAGCCCAACTGGCCTTAATCATGTGAATACTTTGACCAGCTCCACACCCGTATCAGCATTGACATCTGCATTTTTGCCATTCGCTTCCATCTGTGTTCGTGCCAGCGTCCTCGCCATTTGTGTCAACTTCCTTGAGGTCCGATGACTTGGACTTGCTGCCCGACCCATGTGGCGAGTCCCACACTGGTGTTGAGTTGGGTGTGCTAACGGCAAAGCATAAGTTTATTGTGGGCGGGATGTGCCAAGTTGCAGTTAGGCAAGCGGTGGTGCATATGATCAAGGTACCTTGCTTGCAGTCGAGGTTGCAGTCCTGCTAGTAATGCACATAGCCACTCTTAGATCCTGACAGGATGTGCCTGCCACTGGGCCTGAGCCAGGACTGGCTCTTAGATGAGGGGTGGACCTGGAGTGTGTCCATGCAGTGAATGTGTCAGTCAGACCTGCCCATGCAGCTGTTCATGAGGGAGCCCAGAGCAGCTTGCGGCATGTAAGAGGGGTGGATTGCAGCCAGCTGATGGTGCATCGCAGCCATGTTCTGACCATCAATGGTCCCACAATGCTCGACATGCTTCATTTTCTTGCGGCACCTGTGCACCCGGTCAGACCATGATCACAGAAACTAGTGGTGGAATTCACTAGACAAACCTGTCACAAACAGTGCCAGGTCCAGAACTCCACTTTTTGACGCACTTGCCTTCCTTGTACCACCCAGGCAGGCTGCACTGCTGGGCCGTGTTTGTGGGTGGAAAGCTGCTGATCGACAATGGACCTGAAATGACACTATCTGTAGGGCCTAGGCACGAGGTCAGGATTCTGCCCATAAAAATAGGCAAGGAGAAAAGAGCTCAGGCTTACCTAATGTCAGCACACTCCCGTTGCCACTGAGCAAGCCCGCTGCACCTATCTTGGATTTCTCGACAGGCGCGCCAGTGACAGAGGTGCAAAAATATGTGTTTGGAAGGTCTGCAACTGGCCTGGCGCAAGGGGCGGTCCCAGTGGAGACGCAATCTGGCCAGGCACACCAATGACTCTATGTTTAACCAGGTTGGAGGAGGCACGTGCACAGCCATGCTGCAATGGAACACCGAGGTAATACTCATGCCTGGGGAAAGGCGAGCAGTGGTGCAACACAGGATGGAGATGCTGTTCAGAGTAAACTGTGTGGTGACCATGGACGTGACCAGCATTGTCATTCTCCGTGGTGGTTGCCTCAATCAGCATGTCCTCAAGGCTGCTCGCAGAGCTGCACAAAGAGTGCCCACGGGAGGTAGAACATGCACAATGGTGGGACCGGTACTGCTTGGGGTAGGTGTAGTGGGGATCATCATGGTCCAGTCACAAAGAGGGGTGTTAGTACAAATGGTAGTGAGAGTTTGGATGGAGAGCGGAGGCTACTGCGGAATGAGGTGCGAGCTGAGGAGAATAGTCAACTGCATAGCTGTTCGAAAGGTACGTAGGATGCGGCAAGTTTGATAGCTAGAATGAAGATGGTTAATGGGAGCCAACAGGTCAAGAGGAGATGGTGACATACCAAATAGCTGTATCACCTGGCATGGCCACAGTCATCATCATGGTCAGCTCAAGGGCACTTGGCGAGGGGTGGGGCACTGGGGCCAGAGAGAGTACCACTGTATTTCGTGTCTATGCTGCCTGCATGCGGACGCATGTGACTTGAAGTCACACTTGGGGGTGGTAGGAGGGAGACGGAGGGGAACAGCTAGGACACTGTGAGCCTATAGGAAGAGGTGCGTGAAAGATGGAAGCAGGTGGGAAGGAGTTGGGGAGATGAATTGCACCTTGGATGACAGTGGGGACATAGACAGTGTTTTGAAAAGTAAAGGGATGACATTGACCTGTACAAGAGGGCTACCACTGTTGGCAATGAGTGTTATGATAGGCCCATGATGGTCATGAGGTCATAACACTAAGAGTCAAGTCTTCGTTGTTTGTCGAGGGTCAAGAGCTTGTGACTGGTCAAGGGCTAGTCAGCCCGAGAGGTCGAGGATGCTCAAGGCAGATAGATAACTAGGTCGAGCTAAGGAACTCTCAGCTCAGACAACATCCCTTATATATATGAGGAAAATAATTAACCAAAAGTCTGGTACAGCTAAGTATAGCTAGAGCTGGGATATAGTGAGTGATAAATACAGCAATAGATGAAACAGGCCATGCTCGGAAGAGTCCATGGTGGTAATAGTAATACAACACAGGAAAGGATAAACTGCAGGGAACGATCTGAGCCACTGTAACCCGAGGGGAGATCTGAAACGCTATTGTCCAACACTGATATCTGAACCACTATAGTCTGCCACAAAGATCCGAGCCATGCATACTGTAAGAGTGACCATCACTGTTACACATGTTGCGTAACATAACCCCCATCCTATGTCGAAGACCTCTGGGTCTTCAATAGTTAACCCATAGTTTCCTTGTATGACAGTAGCTCCCCCTCTCCACTTGATACTCATTCCTCGCTGGTAGGGAAAGGGAGTGTGGGAGGGAGGTGAATCGTCCCTGAGTCGAAACCTATAGAGGACCAATCCGTGTAGGGCCACCCACTGCCAAGCGTTGGGCATGTAAGAGCGCTGTGGCCAGGGGCTCACTGACCACAGTTAAGACAGAGGTAGTACCTACACAAAATGTACTCATGTCCAAACTCTAGGCAGGTTCTGCACCATAGAGGGAGAATGAACATAGGGAGGTCACTCACCATTGCATCTATCAGAAGAGGCACTCTGAGGTGGTCCGCTAACCTGGTTGCAGAGCCTGGATAGTTACCCAACTCATCCATCAGTACAGGCAGTGTAGAGAGAGGTCGCACCACTGTATTGTGCTGCAGGATTGGAAGAGGGGGGTCAGTCGGAGACAGATCATTGTCACTGATTGTCATAAGAGGTGGGTAAGGAGCGGGGTTCTGTCGGGGCACAGTTGGAGCCAAGGGAGGTTCTGCTTGGTTTTTGTCCACTCCCTCTTGAGTGCGCAGGTGAACTCTGTGGGGATACAGAGAATCCACATGAGATCGTCACCGAGATTGTCTGTCAAGGGGGCAAGGGAGACCCTGAGGGCTCGCAACTTGAGTTGGGGTGGGGCTAGGAGTGGCCCAGCGGGACTCCTCCTTGTCTGGCTTAGTATCAGGGAAGAGTGCTGTGACATGCTCATCGAAGGGAGTGCATTAGAGGGCATGCTCGACAATGGTGCAGAGGGAGGAGGTGTAGTTGATGATGTGGTTGGTGGTGGCAATGATGAGGGCATGGTTGGGGTGATGGGCTTCTGAGAGGGCTCTAAGGGAGTGTAAGTCCAGGTACAGCTTGGAGATGGTGCAATGAGCTTCGAATAGTTGATTAGATAGAAAGTTGCTGATGAGCATCCTGGCAGTCCAATCTGGGTCATAGTAGGTGGCCTGAAGGATTGCTAGATAGGAGCTTGCATCTGGGAGATTGGACCAGAAGGTTTCTCTGATCTGTTCTCCAGTGGTGGGGGCTTCGTCATCTATTGTGGGCATGCAGGGTTTGGAGGAGTTTTGGAGACAGCTGAACAAGGGCTGGCCCATCGAAGGGCAGCTCTAGTCATCGGAGTGGTGGTCGTAGTTGTTGGTTGGGTCAAGGGGGTCATGGGAGTCTAGGATGTGGTGGTAGAGATTGATGACAGAGATTGGTGACGATGAGCAGGACGGCAAGGTAGGTAGCGAGTGCCAGGATGTAGGTGGTGAAGCAGAGGAAGAGGATGAATTTGTGGTCAGCTACCATTCACTCCAGCTGCCATTGTTTTGCTTGGGATGGTCACGAGAGTGAAGGGTGTGGTCAAGGATGCAGTAGGAGAATTCCTGCAGGAGGTAGAGTATAAAGAAAAGGGAGATGGCATGGAAGGCGAGGAGGAAGAGTGCAAAGATGGCGAGTTCAGGAAGCATTGGTTGGGGAACGCAGTCAGGGGAGTTTCTTGGCTCTTTTATACCCTTGGAGGATCTCTGCGCAGTTGTTCAGATCTTCTTCAAAGATCCAGGTGTTTTCCGCAGTCAAGTATCCTTTCTATTGGATGAGATATTTGGTGCCTGACTTAGTCCTTCTATGGCCTACAATGGCCTGTACTTTGTATTCCTCTTCTCCTTCCACAAGATCTGGTAGAGGTCGTGGGAATCCTGGTCTATAGACGGGGTTTTCCCGGAATGAGGAGAGTAGGGAGGCATGGAATACTAGGTGAATCTTCTATGACTTGGGCAGTCATGAGGCAGTATACAAGGGGGCTGAGCACTTGTTCGATGATGAAAGGCCCTTCCTGCTTGGGGGCGAGTTTTCCACTGGCATATCTTCTTTTCAGGTTGCGGGCTTCCAACCAGACTTTCTGTCCTTTGGTAAAGGGTGCGAACACTTTCTTGGCTCGGTCCTTCATAACTTGTCTGGCAAGTTTGTGGATAGTATTGGCTTCTTTCCTTGCCTTTTGGAGGGCTATCCATTCTTAGACAGCTAGGACATTGGTGCTGGGGAATCCCATGGGAATGAGGGCAGGGTCATAACCTATCATCAGGAAGTATAGGGAGGTGTTGCATGAGGAGTGTATTTGAGCGTTATGGCAGATTTCAGCATCAATGAGGTGTTTAATCCACTCTCCTGGTTCGTCTTTGAAGTAGCATCGCAGGTAGGTTTTAAATTCTTGGTTCACCTGTTCAGTGGATCTGTCAGTTTGGGGGTGGTAGGCCATAGATAGTGATATCTGAATTTTGAGAATTCATCCGAGTTCTTGCCAAAACACTGACATGAATTGCAGTCCTCTGTCAGAGATGATCTTGCCAGGTAGTCTGAAGTGGCAGGTTACTTGTTCATAGTATAGCTTCACAGATTCTTTGGCAGAGATTGCCTTAGTGCAAGGGATAAAAATTACCCCCTTTGTAAGGCCATGGTCTACCATGACCATGATTGAGTCTTTTCCATCACTAGTGAGGGGAAGTCCGGTAATGTAGTCAATAGATACATGCTGAAATGAGTAGGTACACCCTTTGGCGGGGATCGGCATCAGGGGTGGGGCGGTAGAGTGTGTATTGATCTTGTTCTGTTGGCAGATTGGGCAGCCAGCACAATACTTCTGGATCATGGGCCACATGCCAGGCCACCAGTATGATCATCACAGCAGTTTGTATGTTTTGGTTTTTCCAGGGTGCCTGGCGGTTGGGGTGTTGTGGTGTTGTCAGAGAAGATCTTGTCAGAGATGGCCGGTGTCGGGCACAAAACATCTGTTCTTGTAGAAAATGAGATCGTCTTGCTGTCAGAGATCTGCAAGGTCAAGTTGGGCAGGTAGTCGGCCTTTTCCATGGATTGCTTTAGTTAGTTTACGTCCAAACACATCATTAGCTGTTGCCATTTGCAACTGGATCATGAGGGCAGTGTCAATGATTCAGATGAAGAGGCTGTCCGGAAGCATGATTCGTGCTTGGTTGTTATGATCGTCTTTTGGGCAGAGGTCCAGTCATTGGAAAAGGGCGTCAGACTGCAACATTTGGGTTCCTGGGATGTGCTGTAATCGGAGGTCGAATTGGGAGAGGAACAGTGCCCAATAGGCCTATTATCATATGAGGTCTTGATATTTTGTCCAATACGTGAGGTTCTTGTGGTCAGTTCAAATTGTTATCGGGTGTCCTGAGCCTTCAAAAAGGTGGTGCCATTCCTCCAGTGCTCTGACGATGCCTAGTAATTCTTGGTCGTAGATCTCGTAATTTTGTTCTGCTTCATTGAAGGATTTTGAGATAAAAGCGCAGGGGTGTAGGGCCCCATTAGAGTCATGTTACATAAGTACTGCTCCCATGGCCCATTTTGAGGCATCAGATTCGATGAAAAAGGGTTGTTCTGGGTCGGGCATCGTGAGGATGGATCTGGAGAGGTATTGTTGCTTGAGTATTTTGAAGGCTGCTTGTTGTTCCTCTTTCCATTCCTATGGGGTGTTCTTCCTTGTGAGTTCGTTCAATAGTTGTGCCAAGTCTGAAAAGTGGCCAATGAATTGTCAGTAGAAATTCCCAAATCCTAGGAAGGAGCAGACTTTCTTGACAGTGGAGGGGGTAGGCCAGTCAGCAATTCCTTTGAGTTTGACAGGGTCCATTGTGATCTTTCCGGGTTGAATGATCATTCCCAGGAATTCTACTTCTGTTACTTCAAAAAGGCATTTTTTGATTTTGAGGTAGAGGTTGTGTTCTGTTAGTTGTTGCAGAAGTCGGCGAGTTCGTTCTTGGTGTGTCTTCAGGTCTTTAGAGAAGATGAGGATGTTGTCCATGTGAACGACAAGCTATTTTTCATTGATCATGTCTTCGAGGATTTTATTCATCATTGCTTGGAAGGCAGCTGGGGAGTTGCATAGACTGAAAAACATGACTGTGGGTTCGAAAAGTCCTCAGTGTGCCTTGAAGGCTGCTTTCCATTGGTCTCCTTCCTTGATCCGGACATTGTTGTATCCTGCTTGCAGGTCGAGCTTTGAGAAGATAGTGGCTCCCTCTAGTTGCTCAAATAGTTCCTTAGGTAGTGGTAGGGGGTAAGTGTTCTTGACTGTTTCTTCATTCAGGTACCGGTAATCTTGACAGGGTCTGAGTCCTCCATCTTTTTTTCTAACAAAGAAGAAAGGGGAGGCCATCAGGGATTTTGATTCACGTATGTATCCTTTCCTCAGGTTTTCTTTGATGAACGTGTTCTCTGCTTCTCGTTCTTTTGGTGAGAGTGGGTAAAGGTGGAAGTTCTTGGGGACAAAATCCTCTTTGAGATCGATAGCATGATCCCATGGTCTAGAGGGGGGAAACCGTTCTGCGGCCTTCTTCTCGAATACTGTTCTAAAGTCCTGGTAGGGCTCAGAGAGCATTTCGTCGAGTGTCCGTTGCGGTTCATCTTGGTGTTGCTTCTGGGCCATTGCTATGGCTGGGTTGATCTTGGCTCATATCCATACGTTTCTCACATAGGAGAATCTGGTCCCTTGTGGTGCATGGAGAATTCTTCCAGTGTGGGGTTTTGGTGGGGCATGATATTGATCAAAATCAAAGTGTTGCTCAGTAGTTAGGGGGGTCCCATGCTTGGGCATATCTCCATGCCACTCTGTGACTCCTGGATCCCATTCTTCCATTGCTGGTTTGTTGGCTTCTCCTTGTAGGTATGCAATCAACATTTCTTGCTCGGCTAGGAAACGGTTGGTGGTAATGTCTTCTCTGCTAGTTTCATACGTGGTATCGGGGCCTTCTGATTCCTGGGGTATGGGGGCTTCTTCATCTTGGGTTTCTTCCAAACGGGTGACTGTTTCTCCACTGAACTTGTCTTCGTTAGAGAACCATAAGGCTCGTAGCTTTTCCAAGGTGGTAAGTGTTACCCTAGTTGGGTCGATGGCTAGGGTCCCTTTAGAAAAGTCAATGACTGCATTGGTTTGCCTGAGCCATGGGAGTCCAAGGATGATGGTTTCTTTTCCTAGCACTGTAACAAGGAAGCAGAGATAGTGGCAGTGTCCAGCTATCTCAGTGAGGGCTGTGACACAGTGTCGTATGGTTCTATGTTCGTTGGTGGTTCTGTCTGTATTGAAAACTTTGATTGGGTTCAGAAGCTTCTTCAATAGTAGCTTGTTTTTGGCAGCAAATTGATAGTCGATGAATGTTTCAGCAGCTCCTGAGTCAATCAGCACAGGGGTTTTGACACTTTCGTTCATGATGATAATGGTAACTTGGGTCCTCATAGATTGTCCTGAAGTTCTGGTTGCTACTACATTGCAAATCCTACGTTGCGGTTCTGACGTCAAGGCAGACCGCCGGGTTAAAAACCCTCCTCGATAAGGTCAGAGAGGACATCCTTCTTGTCCTCCTGGTCGAGATCCTTGAGTGCGAGCCTTATGCAAGCCACTATCAGCTTCTTGGAGGTGAGTGTGGTGGAGCTGGCAGTGGAGCTTTCGGATTGGCTGTCCAACTTCCCATCCATTGGCTGGGTTTGAATCTTGGCTTGCTTGTTGCAGCGCTTGTCTTCCTTCGGCTTGGGACAGTCTCGTGAAAGGTGTCCTTGGACATGGCAGTTGAAGTATAGTCCTCCTGCAATGTGTCGGTGTCGTTCTTTGGCTGTCATCCTGTCAATGTCCATGTCGTTCGGGTCTCTTTCCTTGTGTTCCTGGTGGTATCGCTTCTCTCTGTAGGCATCCTTCTTCTTTTCTTTGTTTCGGTAGGCTTGTCTCTGCAGCTATTGGCTTTCTAGCATGGCTGCCTTCTTGTACAGACCATCCAGATTGCTGGGCAAGGGTGTGTGTGCATGGATTATCTCTCTGAGGCTGTTGTTCAGTCCTTCATAGAAGAAGTCTGTAGCTATGTCGAAGTCAGTAATTCTGCATTGAGCAATGACTGTGCGAAGCTTTATAATATATTCGTTGACTTCTAATTTGCCTTGCCGAAGGTTCTTGAGCTCTCTTTTGGCCGATTTCTTGTCATCTATATCTCCGAACGACGTGTTGATCTTGTCCTTGAATTCTGTCCAGGTTCCGTAGTTGGTTACTCCTGCAGGGTTTGTATGCTTTGCAATTCTATCTTTGACAAATGTCGTGGACCATGGTCCAGCCGTGCCTCCGGTCATGAGCATGAGTGTGAAGACTATTTTCTGGACGTTGTCTGGAAATTGGTTGGGGTTGAATGCGAAGTAGAGGGTGCACTTTTGGAGCCATTCTTTGGTTTCAACTCTTTTCCCCGAGAACGTGGGTGGTTGCTTGATCTTGGTGTCAATGCTAACATTGACATTAGCTCCAGCAGCGGCTCCTGTGGTAGACATGTTGGGCAGCCCAGATTGGATAGAGAGGTGTTGGATGGCTACTGCGAGGTTCTGTATAGTAAACAGGGTGGGTTGCGGTTCTTCTTCTTCAGTCTTGTCTGGTTCAGATTCTTCTTCCTTATGGTCCTCTTCTTCTTCCAGTTCTTCCTGTTTGCAATAGGAGCCAGTAGAGGCGATTCATTTGACTGCTGGCACTTTGAGTGCAGGCAGTTCAGGGTTTTCTGGGAGAAACGGCTGTCCAACTATTCAGTGGTATTCTTCGGGCCACTGATGGTAGTGCTGAAGGAGTTGTTCACGGGTTTCTACTTCGTCAGATGGGTATTTCCAGTCATTGTCTGTGAAGACTACTTGGGTGAGTCCATCCTCTGGGTCATTGTAGAATACTTCTCTAGTGCATAGGTTTATGAAGGTTCAGCGGTGTCCTGCAACTGGTTGTAGTTGGAGATCCATGTTTCAAGTCTTTG
>JAKLMY010000556.1:0-12613 GCA_022814645.1 Ganoderma meredithae | reverse complement strand
CTGTGATCTTGGTTACTTTCTGGGGTAATAGGTCTTTAGTAATGAAAGGAAAAAATATGGGTGTAGTAAGCCTGCTTACTATGCACTCGTAACAGTAGGGCCTGGTAAAAAGTCCACATTCACATCTTTAGCCGACACCTAGCCTGACCCGTGCACAACACAACAAGGCCATATATGAACTTTGATTCCAGATTGATTACCCTCTGCCTGTTTTCTTCTACCTGCCACCTCTTCATGACCAGCACCCTTTCCAATGCTGCCCAATTTCCCCAAATGGCTCACCTGGTAGTACGCATACTTTCCACTTCGATCCTCACCTTTCCTGACACTATTTGCGAATGTCCAGCCCAATGGAGACTGGAGACTTTCGTTTGACGTTGTGTCTAGCATCATGGCCATAGCACCACTTCCCACCATCTCCGTGCACGTCATCTTGTGCGGGGTAAGCACAGAGAGCAGCCCCATCATCCAAGGCCTCCCATCCAAGCTAGAATCCGTAGCGATCCACGTAGATCGCCCACTCATCGAGGGTCCGGGATGGGCTCGTTTTGACATCCTCTCAGTGCTGCGTCTCTTCGCCGACATGCTCCGCACTCTGCTGGTCAACTTGCATCCGTCATCCTCCATGCTCTCTCTCCTTATGACTGGTGGGAGCCATAGCTTCCCTCACATCTAAATGTTCAGCATCGTGTACTACGAGTCCATGCTCGAGCTGTTTGCGAGCGCCACCTTCGCGCAGATGTCCCCTGCCCTCACGCACCTCCAGCTTATCTCCATGATGCTCGACTGGCACGGCTGGCGGCGGCGGAGCTGGCTAGAGACCGCCAGCCATCTGCGCAAAGGCTGCCAATGATGGCAGAGGCAGAACCCGCGGGGCGGCGCGCTCCCTGCGCTACAGTCGCTCATGGAGTGCTCGGGGCGGCTGCTCGACATGTACTCCCTCGCGCTTGACGACGTGCTCGCGATGCTGCACCTATGACAGCACGTCATCCTCACGGACCTCCCCGTCCTCCGCGTGGTCCTGAACGAGATGCGCCCTGGCTGCCTGTGTTTCGCCGTGGAGGTGGACTATGACAGCTGGCACCCGACATTGGCTGCCGTGCATGCGATCCTCGCACAGCCACCCCCACGCGTGGACCTGACGCTCACTCTCGCTGGTGTTCTGGGACGGTGTGCACGCAAAGGGAGTCTTCGTAAGTGATGTGCCATTTCTTGTCTGACTAGTGATGATGAAGATGACGATGACGGAAACAGCTTGTAGGATAGGATCATGTGGAATATGTGCTGAAATTACCTAGACTGAGGGGCGGAAGGCTCTCGACCGGCGGCTTCAGCACCCACATCCATTAAGACTAGTGGAGATACTTACCGAGGCCAAAGTATGGGGAATGTTGTATATCACAAAGAGTCGTTCAGATACTACCTTGTTTCTTATGAGATTCGAGCGAATGGGAGAAAGAGCAGCCGCAGAATTAGAAGCCAGAATAATTCCTCCGTCGGCGGCGAGCTTCAAGTTGGAAGGTGCCGCTGGATTCTTGGCCCAAACTAGGCAAATCAGACGCCCGGAATTCCGGACCGCTGTTGATGTCGTGGCGACCGACGGGTTCTGCGAGCTGCCTGCGCTTCTTCAAGTTCTTGTTCCTCTCCGCCACGTGCGTCGCGGGACCAGCGACTCGACTTACTGCCGACTTTTCGAAAACGTCTTCTATATTCTCGGAGTATTATACCCTCTATCCGCAACATACGAAGCCTTCAAATATAAAGCCCGTCGGGCCGGGGCCCTTTTCCGTGAGACGAGTCAGTCAATGCTTGGACAGCATCCGGGTCTATCGTCGGTGACAAACTTTACGAAGCAGGCCGGCCATTACCGAGGGCCTCCAGCACTGGACGCCTCGCAACCCGGGGTTGATGTCGCAGTCACGAGACCTCGGTGCGAACGTCTTCGGAGAATGTTTGGCGCTCAGTAGCATGGCATCACTCGGTCTCACTCGGTCCGCACCCCCATCATGTCTCATTGTCCCAATGCTTGTAACTCTGGCACCCAGACTTGTTCCTCCTCCTCACCTCATTCTGCCACGCGCAAACGACCGACATCCGTCCTGCAAGACCATACATATTGGACCACACTGTGGAAAGTGAAATGACGGGCTCTCACACTGCGAAACCGACGATGACAAGAAAAAGACGAGCAGCAAAAATCATAGAAAAGATAGAAGGCCTGCTGCGATATCGATGCTTCAAAATACGAGATCCCGGCTCTGACCCCGAATGTGTCTGTGGATGGCCTCCAATCTCCCCATTGCTACCTTCTCTTCGATATAGAAAAGGCTCCATTCTTAATACAAGTCGGTAGTCGGGTTGAAATCACCAAGCCTATCAGCGGCATGTTGGGATTTTCAACACACGGTGTGTGTGATCCGAACCGTGTCTACCATACGGAACCATGTAGATAACATGGATAACGAAGGACAGCGAGTCACGTTCCTGCAGATTGAAGGTACAACTCCCATGTTATCCAATGTCAGGCGATCTCTGACTAGCACTTGGCCGTTCTTCACACAGAGCTGCTCTGGGAGGTTCACGAGCACGCTGTGACGCTAGAAGAACATCTGTAGCAGCATTCAGTGAGTCTCACATCGCCAGGATTGTGTCTGTGTTTTGCATTCGCTGACTTCATCACTACTCGGCCTCATCCCGACAGCCAGGACAGCATCCTCAAGGAGATCGCGCCATCGGCAAGGCTTGGAGAAGTCGCCGCTCGCCATCGCCTTGACTTCATCTCGTAAACCCTCCGAGACCAGCAAGCAGTAAACGCCGCTGGAGGAGGTCTGCCGCGCATTCGAGGACTCGTGCAACGCTTGACAGTTCCTATTTCATCCATCGTTAGTCGTTCCCTACATCTACGCGGGGGAAGCGGGCAGGTGATGGAATCGCAGTGATGAGACCATTCCCTGACTTGGGCGAGATCAA
Source organism: Ganoderma meredithae (assembly GCA_022814645.1). Lineage (NCBI taxonomy): Eukaryota > Fungi > Basidiomycota > Agaricomycetes > Polyporales > Polyporaceae > Ganoderma > Ganoderma meredithae. The sequence continues at coordinate 9,643 of JAKLMY010000556.1, read as the reverse complement.
CAGAAAGGAATTAGGGGCTATACGACACTCCTCCCGAGTCCTTCAACGTATATCTGGACTCTGGCACTGGCGTTCCTCGTTCTCTTCCGTTGTCGCCCTACACAACGGCCCCTCGAAGCTCACTGACAGCTGCTACTTACCAGATGGGCAAGTCTGTGGTCAATGCGGTGATCCCATGACGATCTGTCGGGACTCGGCAGCTACCGGGATTACCGGATGTCTGTGGGAAGCTCTCCGTGAGAGCGGGTTGTGTTGCGAGGACGCTGCAAACTTCTAGCTAACGCCTATCGCGAGCCAATCCAATCCATAATGCATATCTCCCCGACAGTGAACATGGCACTGATATCTTCACAGTTCCTGCTTAAGCCGTGAGTCGTGCATTATCGTTGCCTGCCACCCCCGTCCACGCTCACGTCTCGCTGCAGTCGAACAGGTCCGCGACAAGACTAGTATGTCCTCGGCGACACTCTCAGCGGAAGATTTGTCCTCTCTGTGAGTAGGCCTGACATCCAGATCCGCCATCGCTCCTAACCTCCGTACAACGCCGATAGATTCACGACCATCTATTGCGGCAATTCTGCGCTCAGTACGTCACGGCCTCGTAAACGTCATTCTCCTGGCCCGTTTGCTTATAATCTCGAAGCCATTCTATTCTTCGATTGGCTGCTCTGCCTTGACCAAGAACTTGCTTGCGTTTGGAAGGCCGCGGGGGGTCTCAACGCAGGGTCCCTCGTGTATGCGTTCAGCCGTTTTCCGTTGATGATAGGGCTAGTGTTCAACACCGCTACTATTTTCCCGATGTCCCTGTGGGTAAGCAATCGATTCTGCCGTTAGCAATATACAGTTGTTTATGCACCAACAGGGGTAATATAGTGAATTACGACTTATCTCCTGCTCCAATACTCACGCTGGTCATGCTGCCAGTTGTCGTCTTTCAGTCTGGGCGGGGAACGCCTTCGTCTTACTCTCGCGTCTCTCCATCAGCAGTGCGTGCCTCCAGCCGCGCACCTTGGTACTCAGAGTCTAACAGTGTCCTTTGCAGTGTTCTCGGCATTCCGTGTTTATGCGGTATCCGGACGGAAAGTGATACCAACGCTCGCTGTATCACTTCTCTCTACTGTACCAATTATCAACAGCCTGGTGAGTGCCTCCGAGTTGGGCCAACGTTACCTGTATTTCGGCTTAGCATCGCGAATAGATTATGTATGGTGGCAAGTTTACCAATGTGGAGATTCTCCCAAGCCCGTTGTACTGCAGCAACATCAATACACTTTCATCTCAGTGGACCTTGAGGTACATGACTCCCAGTTTTCATGAAAGCCATTCGCTCATTGATCTCCTCCCGTGCACAGGAGTAGGTGGTACCTTGTTTCTTGTGAGTCTTGCCCACTGGCGGACTGATAAGGCGCTCTATACCCAGCTACCGTGATCTCCCGGACTACCCTCATTGCAGCAGAAGCTATCGTCGTGGCCATTACATGGCGGAATAGAGTCTGCAGAATCGAGATGAGTCGCGAAACGCTGGGAAGCGTCTTGTTGCGCGATGGTGTGTGGCAGAACATCTGGTCTATCATCTGTTCCATCTTACGCCCTACCCACAGGAAGTCTGTATTTTATGTAAGGCATCCTTTGGGCCCTGGCTCGGAATGGCTCGCTCACGCAGTTTCTAGCATCCTGGGTCTATTGAATGTGTTGCAAATCATCCTCACCGCAGCTTCCGTCAGTGACGTTTCCGTAACTCCTTCGCTTGAAGATACGTTGATCCTCTTCGGCAGCTCGACGCAATAGACGCCAAAGCGAGTTATGTAACCATCTTCATCGACCCGTGAGTCGTCAGTATTCCCCGCCGTCTGGATCTGTTGACCATCGCCGCGCGTTCCGCAGCATCTCGTCTATCCTCACGTGTCGCTTCATCCTCAACCTCCGCCAGGTCAACCACAGGAGGATGCTGTCGACGATAGTGTCCTCGGCGGGAGATGTGCATTTCGCTATCGAGGGTGCCCGGAGCACCTTCGTTGCGTCCTTCGGGGAGCCGCTTCACACTGCTCCCATGGGGTCGGAGGAAGGCGACGAAGCCGAAGGAGTCAATGACGACGCTGAGAGCGTAAATGGCTCTCTGATAGCACGAGGCGGAGTGGATATGTTGGCATAGTTGGCTGAGGACGGTAGGCAACCTGAGTGGGATCAACTGATCATGTGAGTCCGGATAATTGTTTGCTAGTATATACGAATGTTGCAAAGTGTCGATGTGCGACAGTTGAATGTCGCAAGGCATGGCGTACACCCGCGTCCCTGCCAGAGAATGCAGTCCAAAGCATAAGCACAGTCAGGGAGAAAATCGGCTGTGGCAGGATTGTCGACCATGCCAACTGGGACAATCCAATCGTCGAACAATAAAGATACTGGGCGCTTCAAAGCACGTGGAGGCGTCACATGGTCCGCATCCTCGTCGCGTCGCGTCCTTACGCTCCTTCCACCCCGACCACCACCTCCTTTCCTCTCCTCCTCTCTCACCCGCCATGCGCACGCGACGGCGACCCGTATTGCAAGACAAGACGCCAGGAAACACACCCCAGAAGCCTAAACCAAAGACCACTCGCGCCGCGAAACCCGAACTGGTCCCAGTAGTGGAAATCAAGGCGAGAGTGCGCCGGAGCAAGAGACGGACTCATGTAGAGGCGGACGAGCCCGTGGATGTCGACGGTGTTGGTGAGCACTCGGATGCAATCTCGCATGCGACGCGTCATAGACGTGCTGGACACCCCGAAGCTCCTGCCGCAGTGCCACAAGAGGAGGCGCGACTGGCGAGTGTCAGGGCGGAAACTGGAGCCACCCATGACGCCCCGCTCCCGAAACGAGGGCGCGGACGGCCTCGGAAAGTCGTGCCCAAGATAGCCACAAGTCGTAAGTGCCATGCTGCTCCTCCACCCACCCCTATAACCGACCCGCATCCAGCCCCTCCGGCTGCGTCGCCAGTCAAGCGTGTCTCTCTCCCTGTCGCAGGGGACACAGGCTCAGGTGAGCGTTTTCCTTAGCAAATTCCTTCGCACTTTTGCTCCTCGTGCTCGATCCGCGAGACTGCTGTTACTAGTTGCCATTCATGGCACCAGACACTATAACCTGCTGCGGCAGCGTTAGCCCCTCGCGAATGCTCGCACGAAACCTCTGGTCCATCTCCAGTTCGCTGAGTGTATGCTACGGTATCTAATACGGTGGTTGAGCGCCCTCTATCTATCTGCTCGTTTACTTCGTGAATCTCCTGTCGAGCCTTCAGTCGCGCATCCCTCTAACAATCTTCGTTCGTCTCTTTCGTTTCTGACACCGTTGCCTCACAGATCGTCATAGCGCAGAAGAAGACGTTGATGAGAACGCTCCACCTATTCCTTCCCCCGTATCTCCGACCCTTGAACGACAGGCGGCTCACCCTCGTATCCCTCGCGCTACCCGCCATGTGCCACTCGGTTCGCTGCCTCCGTCGTCGTTCCCTGTTAGCGTGCGCCCCAGTTCACCAGAGTCTATACCTATCGCGGACGACGATAGCACGGCGTCCGAAGCTGTCAAAGCTCTCCTCCTCACCCCGTCCCCCGCACGAATTGTTCGTGCCCCAATCCCGGTCGAGTCCACGCCACTAGGGCGTCTTCCGACCCTCGAGGCCTCCTTGCGGCCTGCTGAACGCAGTCGACACCCAACCAGCATCCGCAGATGGAACCTCGACGTATCACGAACATATTCTCCCCTACCGCCATCATCTCCCCCTGTCCATTCTCCACCACCAGCGCAGGTTCCTATCGCGACGAGCTCTCAGGCGCGCTACCAAACAGACTTCTCCGACCAGCCAGACGAGAACCAGCCTGCCCATGGCCCCATTTACGTCAAGAGGCACACGCCTCCGAGTGACGACGACCTGTTTGGTCTCCTCGCTGCCGAGAAGAAGCTGAAAACCATTCGCCAACGCCGAACGGCTATCGAATCTTCTCGCGCTCTTGGAGGCACTCGCGCGCCGCTCGGCACGCTTGTACTTGATGAGGTTCCTTCTGTTCCTGTGGCCATCCCCGACCGGCTACCCACACCTATCCCGTCCGACGATGACCACAACATCGACGACCTGTATCTGGACGTCGACCCCGTTCGCCCTGGCCCGTCACATCTTGAGGATTCCGACGAGCTGGAAGATGGGGACAAGGAGAACGTCCCGACAGATGACTACAACCTGAATGACGACAAGGAAAACATGCGTCCGCCGCATCTCGTCCTCGACGGCCTCCAGGAGAGCGACGCAGCTGGAGAAGGTTCCAGCTCCGTGGATGTCCTCATCGACGACGAGAACGAGAACGAGAACTCGATCGCGCCCATCCTCCTAGCGTCCGCGCGGAAAACGGGGCTGAACCAGCTCCTCGAGTCGCCGTCGTCGTCCTCGGGCAGCCCGACGCACGCGCTCCGAACGCCGCACAAGCACCGGAGCGCGCACCACCGTTCGCCGCTGCCCACGCCGCACTTCTCGGATGGCGGGCTGTCGGATGGCCTCGGAGTTGGCGATTGGAACGTGCGCGACGAGTCGCCGAGTCCCGTCAAGAAGCCGTCTGTCGTGCGTGGGGCAGCTACGAGGGGGAGGGTCGTAACTGCGCAGGACAAGGACAAGGGTAAGGGCAAGGAGAGGGCGGGCCCGTCGATGCCCCGCGTGCCGCTCGCGACGCTCGAGTACGAGGACCCCTACGCAGAGCCGCCGAAAGTTGCGAGGAAGAAGCGTACGCGAGCGGTGGCGCAGGAGAAGGCGAAGGAGAAGGAGAAGGAGAAATCGAGCGAGGAGGACTCGGACCCGAAGGCGGCGGTGCGGAGGCTCGAGGCGCTGTTGCCCAAGCGGCCGAAGAAGAAGGCACGGGTCGCGGAGGCGAGCGGGTCTCGCGCTGGGAAGGAGAGGGAGATGGTGAGGAAGGGCCAGGAGAGGGGGCGGGCGAACGAGAGCGGGTCGGGGGACGAGGACGACGATGATGGAATGGGGAGCTACTCGTCACCGCCCACGCCTCCTGCTCGCGCTGCGCGTGGGAGAGGAAGAGGTCGAGGACGTGGTAGTGGTACCGGTAGGGGAAGGGGCCGAGGAAGGGCTGGCGCACCTGCTACGAACGGACGCACCGCTGCTGCAAAACCTGCCTCGAGGGGTCGATCGACGTCGAGAGGCCGGCCTCCAGCGTCCAAGGACAAGGGCAAGAAGCGGGCGATTGAGGAGGTTGATCCTGACGAGGACGAGGTGCGTCCTTGTGCATCTACCTGTACTTGAAGCGAAAGGCTGACGTCGACATAGGAGAGAACGCGGAAACGTCAGGAGCGAATCGAGTACTTCAAGAAGCTCCAGGAGTACACCCTGGAGAAGGAGGATGTCTATGTGATCTGAGCGGCTTGGTTACGACCTGCAGTCTCATTCGTTGGTGGTGATTTCTTGGTTGTTCGTGTCGCGCTTTCGCTGCGGGTTCTCTGGTCATGGTCCTTCGACGCCTTACCTTCGTTCCGCCTACGTTAGTGGCCAATTCTGTATCATACGGCATCACTCTTCTCCAGTGTTTCTGCCCTGCCGCTCCTATTGCTCGCGTTCTAGCCTGTTTATTCCCTATGTTATTGCATACTATTGTCTAGTTCGGGTTTTCAGAACCAGACTCTGTTCGTCTATGATCCTTTTATTGGCACGATACGATGCTCTGTATATGACGTCTCCATTTGAGGCAAAGATTTTGGCTATGCTTCTATTCGTACATGTAGCAATACGGTTAGCTTTGTTATCTGTGTCGGCCCGAACGGGAGATCCTATACTGCATTCTCTCTGGCGAAGGTTCGTGATCGAGGAACGCCGCCGTGTATCATGCGTTATGCAATCTGAGATCCTCTAGCAACTGAGTGAACCACTCTACCGTAGGAACACTACGATCTTGAGAGGTAGAGGTGCGCGAAGGACCAGCGACCACGGTGCGGGAGCGGGAACCACGAGAAATTGGCTGCCGCTGTCCACGAGGGCCCAGCGTCGCATCCCGGGACCTGCGGCTGCCCATATCCTCCTCCTTGACTCCTGCGTCCTTGCGCGATGGAAACTCGAGGTTCATGTGCTCTATCATATCGCCGTACACTCTCCCCTGGAGCTCGATGTGGACCACCAAGGTATGCTGGGGGTTCAGCCTGCAGCGCGAGAACGAAAGCCGGACGGTCCGGGCCTCGTCCCCGAACTCCTTCACCCACCCCGGCCAAGCCATGACATGGTCCTGGCGGCAGTCGTGCGAGAGGAAGTCGCGGAGGTCCAGCTCGTACGCGAACCGCGGGAACGCCTTCGCCCAGTGCGCCAGCCGTCCGGGGGCGCGCGCGCACGTCCCGAGGAGGAATTCGACACACTCTTTGCTGGCGACGTTCTCGAATGACACGCTCACGCGAAACGGCATCCCATTTTCGGGGCTGTTTTGCAGGCTCATACGGTGCATCTCCATGCCCAACAGCGCGAGCCTGCTGATGAGCCAGTGGGGGATGCGGAAGGGCGGTGCGGGGGCGACGGAGTGCAGCGCGAAGCAGCGGCTCGGCGCGACGTCCTTTTTGACTGGCGCAGACGTTTCGGCGATGACGATGTCGCGCCACTCGGCGGTCACGGGCTTCCCGTTGAGACGCAGGTTGTAGAGGTCGCCGCCCAGCAAGATGAGGCGCTTGAATCCGTGGACTTGGAACATGTACCCAGTGTGGTATTTCTTTCGCGACAGATCCTGGACAGGATCGTCAGACGGGCGGAGGATGAGTCCGACGTGTTCTCGGCCGGTGTCGCACAGGAGGACAGCGATGATGAGCCCGTCTGCTTCAATGACGGGGAAGTGGCATTCCAGCCCGTAGTTGGTAGGAGAAAACCGAGGCAACTCCCTTTGGCCGAATGGACCAAACTCGCGCTCAAAGCGACTGTTTCCCCGACCTGTTTCACTCTGAGGATCATATTTCGTAAGTTACAGCAATCATGAGAAGATCGTTACTTACACTTTGCGCTGTCCATTGCTCGCTGAGATACGGCTGCAATGGATTTCTCGCGGACGGCGTATAACGCACGGCAGGCCCGTGTGGCGCGATGAAGTTCTTCGGTGACGGTGCAAGAAGGTAAGTGTCGTCTAACGATGACAGGAATCGGTCCAAGGATAAAGCCTTATAGCTCTCTGGCGGTACTGGGTAGTTTGCAATGGAGGACTCTGCCTCGCGACCCCAGGCAAATAGGCTCGTGTCGGACGACTGCTTGAGAATCTCGTGCTGTAGTCGCTGGAACGCCTTACGCCCCTCTCCATAGATGGTAGCCATGTTGACGTTGAATAGTCCCATCAGGCTGTACGCCTCGTCCTCGACACGGGTTGTGGTTCGCTTCGACGCCCACCGCATGCGCTCTGCGACGCTGACGGTCGAGTAGTGCTCCTCGCGCGTCAGTACCAGCGAAGACACGCCAGTGACTTCCTCGAGGAGCGATGCAAGGTTCACCTTGCTTCCTATGATCTCCCAATCCCGCGACAAAAAGATGACAAAGAAGGGCGCGATGAGCTCCTGCAACGTCCATCCGCGGGTGTGCCACCGTGAGCTCCGAAATGCCGAATGCGACGCATCCAGGACATCAGATCTCTCGACGTCGTGGAGATATGCGTAGCAGACCTCGGCAAGAGAGTACCAGCGGAACATCGAGTTGATCGCCTCCGACAGCTCGGAGCTGCTCGCCTTGTCGATGCAGCATGTGTCGTTCCACAGCCACCGATACCCGTGGCGTTCCGCCAGGATGCAGCTCTGGCGGACCTTCGCGGTCGCGAGGTCTCGGGGATTTGCGACACTCCTCTTGCATCGCTCGCAGATTGCCTGTGTCTCTTGGAACGTCTGCTCGCGGTCGCCCCAGGTATGGGATAGGATCGCGTAGCCGCCGACGACCGCCTCCGGGCTTGGGAAAAAGTGGAGTTCGGCGCGATCAGTACTGAGCAACCACATCGCGTCGTTCTGTAACGAGTAATTAGGAATTCTCGATTACCAGAATTTTGAGAGATGCCTAACTTGTCCGAGTCGTCCCAGTTGCCTAACGTGTGCAATGGGAGGGAGAGTGAGAGAGAGGACGGGGGGCGTGCGATTTTGTAGCATGGGCTGACACGCTGCTCTGCCCCGTGCCACCTATCGTGTGATGTAGAAGGACTTCTGGCCGATAAAATCGTCACACATGGGAAAGGTCCCGAGAGCGTACTACGGGAACAATCGTCCACCGCTCATGCGGTCATCCTGATACGTTCCGGGAGGGCATGAGCTGGAGCACTTGTGATTCCACTAGTGCATAATTACACACTGTACCTTCCAGGATGGTGTGATGCTGCAGCATCTGAGGACTTACCAGCGCCGAGCCAGTAAGAGATGTGATACAGTATGTCGTGGAAATATTGACGTACACGTCTTTGAGAACGGCGTTTCTTTACCTCTTCGTCGTGAGATGGGTACTAATGACAGTTTGGGGCACGGCATCTGCGATTAGACTAGGAATAGTGGAGGAGGAGAGGTCGAGTGATGAGCAGGTCATCGTCGTCGACTCGTCCACTGCCAGGTGCAGCTTGCCGCAGCGCGTACTTAGACACGATTGGACAATGAGCGTCAGGGACACCAAAAGTGAAAAGTGAACTGCTCCCTCTGGACGGTTGTCTGTTGAGGTGTACGTGCGTCTGCGAGGCGGAGAGGGTGGCGCATGTATGGACAGATGAGGTCAAAGCACGAGCGGGAGTAGGTTGGCATTCGGTATCGGCAGGACCATACCAGGTAATTGCGGAGGTTCGAGGTGGCGCAGAGAGCCGGGCTCGGCACACGCGTATGAACTGTATAGTTTATACTTATTAGTTCCTTTCCTTTGACAGATGTCTGCAGGTGGAGTCTAACATCAGCATTTACAGTTATTTACTTACGGAAAGCAGGGCTCTTCCAATCAGCTGTGGAAAGCCTCACCTCGCACATTCTTTCCCTTGAGCCGTGTGAGGTGAGTCACCTGTGTGCCTGAGTACATTTCATACGGCATACATAGATCCATAGGCCTTATGCACTCTCCCACCCTAGATCCTCCGAGGAATCCTTCGAGCATCAAACCTTAAAATTGTCCAACTCCGAAATAGAACTCTGTCACTTCTGCTCAGTATCTTCATCCTTTAAAGTATGAAATTGAATCTTTGTATTCTTCATTGTACATGTGTCTAGAGCACAAATGTCCATTGTGTCATGAATGTTCCATTTAGCACCTGCCCCAGCACCTCAATTTCTCTTTACACTCATGTAGCATTTTGTTTCCTTTTTTGGACTTAGCGCCTCAACTTCCTGTTCCAGTTACCTGGCACTCTAGTTTCCTTTCTTGGACAGTTTGCTTCTCATTGTTCTCTGTTATTTAGCAAACACATTCTTTGTTCTCTAGTACAATAGCCCTTGTAGTCCTATTGCCTAGTAACATTGTTGCCTTATGTATGTCATGAACGGCACGCTCAGCGCCTACTCTAGTGTCTCACTTTCCCTTTTTGGACAGTTTGCCTCCCATGTCATCCTTATTGTCCTCCATTGTTTAGCAAACCCATCCCTTGTTCTCGAAGTACAATAACTCCTGTTACCCTACTGTTCCCATTGTCATTGTACTACATATGAT
>JAKLMY010000555.1:0-12677 GCA_022814645.1 Ganoderma meredithae | reverse complement strand
TGGTCTGGCCTCCTGGACAGAGGATCCATACGAAGCATTGTCTTTCTGGGGCGGTGTTGCAGGTTGAAGTTGAATCAAAATAGAAAAAGGCTCCAATGAGCTTGCCATCGGGTGAGCTTTTGTGCTTGTCGGAAGTAGGTGAGGTTGAGGTGATCTGACTAGATTTCTACAGGCAGTGGGTGTCCTTCCAGGTAGTGATGGTATTTCTCTAGTGCATGGACGATTGCCAACAACTCTTTGTCATAGATCTCATAGTTGCATTTGTGCTCATTTAGTGACTTGGAGTAGAATGCAACGGGATGCCACAGGTTGTTATCTCCCAGTTGCTCCAGTACTACCCCTGTTGCAAAGTCAGATGAGTCAGTTTCCAGTCAAAATAGAGCTGTGTCACTTGGGATCCTCAAGATTGAAGCTGTTGTGAAAGCAGTCTTTAAGGTCTAGAAAGCATTCTCCTAGGCTTCTTCCCATGTCTATGGTGCATCCTTGCAGGTGAGCATCATCAATGGTCAGGCTATCTTGGAGAAGTCCTTAATGAACCATCAGTAGAAGTTGGCTAGTTCCAAGAAGGCTTGTACATACTTGACTTTGGACAGTGTTGGCCAGTTCTTTATGCCTTCTACCTTGGTAGGGTCTATTGTGACTGAATCTTTGGAAATGATCAAATCCAAGAACTCAACTGAAGGCTGTTCAAACTTGCACTTTTCCAGCTTAATGAACAGGTCATTGGCTCATAGCTTCTGCAAGACTCACTCCGTGAGTTGCCAATGTAGGGTGAGGTTGTTTGTGAAGATGAGAATGTCATCAATATAGACTACAACATGTCCTATAGCAATCTCTTCCTTGAGGACCTTGTTCATCATAGCCTGGAAAGTGCTTGGAGTATTGCATAGTCCAAATGTCATTACTGTAGGTTTGTACAAGCCACGGTGGGTAATAAATGCTGCCTTCTCTTCATCACCTTCCCATATGCGTACATTGTTGTATCCCCACCTCAAGTCTAGTGAAGTAAAGATTGATGATTGAAAAAGGTGGTCGATCAAGTCAGGTATCTGTGGAATGGGGAACTTGTCCTTCTTGGTTGTCATGCAATGCGCGTGATAGTGATGGTTACTTGTAATGGTATGCAACAGTTTGGACTTCTCTGTCTTGGGTTATAGTGGTTTGGATCTTCCCATCGGCTCACAGGGGCTCAGATCGTTCCCTGCAGTTTATCCTTTCTAGTGTTGTATTACTATTACTGCCATGGACTCATCCAAGCATGGCTTGTTTCATCTATCATCATATTTATCATTCACTATATCCTGGCCCTAGCTATACTTAGCCATACTAGACTCTTAGTTAATTATTCTCCTCATATATATAAGGAACATCATCTGAGCTGAGAGTTCCTTAGCTCGACCTAGTTATCTATCTGCCTTGACATCCTTGACCTCTCAGGCCAACTAGCCCTTGACCAGTCACAAGCTTCCAGCCCTCAGTAGCGGTGACTTGACTTTTAGTATTATGACCTTGTAACCATCACAGGCCTATTGTAACATAAGGTCGGGCTCTCCTCTGACCCCTATCCCACTAGAGTTAACCAACCACCAACACACCTCGAACCAGGGTAGTGTGAATGACTGATACTTCACAAAGACTTGAAACACAGAGCCCCAGCTACAACCAGTCAAAGGACACCGCTGAACCTTCATAAACCTAAACACCAGAAAAGTATTCTACAATGACCTAGAGGACGGGCTTGCCCAAGTAGTTTTCACAGACAATGACTGGGAATACCCACCCGACGAAGTAGAAACCTATGAACAACTCCTTCAGCACTACTCTCAGTGGTCTGAAGAATATCACCAGATAGTTAGACAGCTATTTCCTCCAGTAAACCCCGAACCACCCATACTCGAAGTGCCAGCCATCAAATGAATTGCCTCTACTAGCTCCTATCATAAACAGGAAGAACCGGAGGAAGAAGAGGACTACGAAGAATAAGAATCTGAACTAGACAGAACTGAAAAAGAAGAACCACAACTCACCCTGTTTGCCATACAGAATCTCGCAGTAGCCGTCCAACACCTCTCTATCCAATCTGGGCCACCCAACATGTTGACCACTAGTGCTACTGCTGGAGCTAATGTCAATGTTAGCGTTGACACCAAGATCAAGCAACCACCCACATTCTTAGAGAAAAGAGTTGAAACCAAAGAATGGCTCCAAAAATACACACTCTACTTCACATTCAACCCCAACCAATTCCCAGATGATGTCCAGAGAATAGTCTTTGCACTCATGCTCATGACTGGAGGCACGGCAGGACCATGGTCCACAACATTCATTGAAGAAAGAATCATGAAGCATACAAGCCCCATAGGAGTAACCAACTACGGAACCTGGACAAAATTCAAAGACAAGATCAACACGTCATTCAGAGACATAGATGATAAGGCATCGGCCAGAAGAGAGCTCAAGAACCTTCAGCAAGGCAAATTAGGAGTCGACGAGTACATTGTCAAGTTCCGCACAGTTATCGCTCAATGCAGAATCACTGACTTCAACATAGCTGCAGACTTCTTCTACAAAGGACTGAACAACAGCCTCAGAGAGAAAATCCATGTGCACACACCCTTGCTAGTGACCTGGACAGTCTATACAAGAAGGCAGCCATGCTAGAAAGCCAATGGCTGCAGGGACAAGCCTACCGAAACAAAGGGAAGAAGAAGGACACCTACGGAGGGAAGCAGTACCACTAGGAACACAAGGAAAGAGACCCGAATGACATAAACATCGATAGGATGACAGCCGAAGAACAACACTGACACATTGCAGGAGGACTATGCTTCAACTGCCATGTCCAAGGACACCTTTTGCGAGACTGCCCTAAGCTGAAGAAAGACAAGTGCTACAACAAGCAGGCCAAGATTCATACCCAACCCATAGATGAAAAATCAGACAGCCAATCCAAAAGCTCCACCACCAGCTCTGCCACACTCACCTCCAAGAAGCTGATAGCAGCTCACATGAGGCTTGCACTCAAGGACCTCGACCAGGAGAACAAGAAAGATGTCCTCTCTGACCTTATTGAGGAGGGTTTTTAACCCAGCGGTCTGCCTCGACGTCAGAACTGCAACTCAGAATTTGCAATGTAGTAACAACCAGAACTTCAGGACAATCTATGAGAACCCAAGTTACCATTATCACTGCAAACAAAAGTGTCAAAACCCCCATGCTGATTGACTCAGGAGCTGCTGAAACATTCATCGACTACTGATTTGCCACCAAAAACAAGCTACTGCTGAAGAAACTCCTAAACCTAATCAAAGTTTCCAATGCAGACGGAATCACTAACGAACATGGAACTATATGACACTGCATCACAGCCCTCACTGAAATAGCTAGACACTGCCACCATCTCCACTTCCTTGTCACAGTGCTAGGAAAAGAAACCATCATCCTCAGACTTCCATGGCTCAGGCAAACCAATGCGGTCATTGACTTTTCTAAAGGAACCCTAGCCATCGACCCAACTAGGGTGACACTCACTGCCTCAGAAAAGCTATGAGCCCTATGGTTTCCTAATAAGGACAAGTTCAGCAGAGAAACAGTCACCTCCTTGGAACGAACCCAAGATGAAGAAGCTCCCATACTCCAAGAATTGGAAGACTATGATACTACGTACAAAACAAGCAGAGAAGACATTACTACCAACTGTTTCCTAGCTAAGCAAGAAATGCTGATCATGTACTTACAAGGAGAAGCCAACAAGCTAGCAATGGAAGTGCAAGATCTGGGAGTCATAGAATGGCACGGAGATATGCCCAAGCATGGGACCCCCCTAACCACTGAACAACACTTTGATTTCAATCAACATTATGCCTAACTGAAACCTCGCACTGGAAGAATCCTCTATGCACTACAAGGAACCAGGTTCTCCTATGCAAGGAATGTATGGATACGAGCCAAGATCAACCTGGCCATGGCAATGGCCCAGAAGCAACACCAAGATGAGCTGCAACAAACACTCGACAAAATGCTCCTGGAACTATACCAAGACTTCAGAACAGTATTCAAGAAAAAGGCCACAGAATGATTCCCTCCTTCTAGACCTTGGGACCACACTATCGACCTCAAAGAAGACTTTGTCCCCAAGAACTTCTGCCTTTACCCACTCTTACCAAAAGAACAAAAAGCAGAGAACATGTTTATTGAAGAAAACATGAGGAAAGGATATATACGTGAATCAAAATCCCTGATGGCCTCCCCTTTCTTCTTTGTTGGGAAAAAGGATAGAGGACTCCGACCCTGTCAAGATTACTGGTACTTGAACAAAGGAACAGTCAAAAACGCTTACCCTCTACCACTACCCAAGGAACTATTTGAGCAACTAGAAGGAGCTACCATCTTCTCGAAGCTCGATTTGTGAGCAGGATACAACAATGTTCGAATCAAAGAAGGAGACCAATGGAAAGCAGCCTTCAAGACGCTAATGTGAACGGTCCGGAAAACTGCCAAGAAATGAACAGAACCAGCTGACCACTAAAGAAGGAGGGAGTCGTCGGGTGCTCAAAAACTGACTAGGAGAAAATTAGGAGGACCGACGAGGACTACCAATCAATGGCAGGGCAAGGCAAGGTTGGACGTTGTGGGAAGCAACATCGGGAGGGCTAGCGACAAATAGCGAGGATGGCAATGAAAGCTCACGACGAGCTATAGAACCCCAAAAGCCCACAGTGGGCTACAATATGGCAGTGCGATGAGGGCACTCGGGCCCAAGAACGATGGGAGCGGTGGTAAACGGGTGTACAGATAAGACTCTCAGCGAGTCTGCGACAGACGGTGGGAACACGGTGTCAGATGGGAAGTCAGGAACACTGTCGAGAACAGTACGATTCATGGGAGTCGTGACAGAAAAGTGAGAAGTCAACCGGGGGCCAAAAATCTGTATTGCTGGGAACCCTAAAGGCATCTATATACTATACAAAGGGAACTCTAGAAACTAAGATAAACACAAGGGAACAGAGAGGAAATCTCATCTAACCAATAGCAAGAAGGGATGAGGCAAAAATCAAGGAAGTGACGTGCAAACGTTGCACAAGATGTCGCACGATGTTGTACTGAAACATACCCTGACGTCTAGCAGAGGGCAGAACAGGACAGCTAGGGACCAATTGGAGACAGAGGTCGTGACAACGCGGGCACTGTTGGAAGTGAGGGCGGAACTATCGGAAAAGTCCGGACAAGATGTTGGACCGAGATGTCGGACCGAACCGGGCCAGGATGCGACCTCGGAAAAGTGCGTGATGTTGGAAATGCGAAAAACAGGCGCATAACAGGCTACAGGCCCATTAACACACCAAGGGACTTTTTGAACCCACAGTCATATTTTGCGGTCTATGCAACTCCCCAGCTACCTTTCAAGTGATGATGAACAAAATCCTCAAAGACATGATCGATGAAGAATGGCTTGTCGTCTATATGGATGTCATCCTCATCCTAAAGACACACCAAGAATGAACTCACTGACTTCTTCAACGACTAGCAGAACATAACCTCTACCTCAAAATTGAGAAATGCCTTTTTGAAGTAACAGAGGTAGAATTCCTGGGAATGATCATCTGACCCAGGAGAATTGCGATGGACCCTGTCAAACTCAAAGGAATTGCCAATTGGCCTACCTCCTCCACTGTCAAGGAAGTCTAGTCCTTCTTAGGATTTGGGAACTTCTACTGACAATTCATTGGACACTTTTCAGACCTAGCACAACCATTGAACGAACTCACAAGGAAGAACACCCCCTAGGAATGGAAAGAAGAACAACAAGCAGTCTTTGAAACACTCAAGCAATGATTCCTCTCCAAACCTGTCCTTATGATGCCCAATCCTGAACAACCCTTTGTCATCGAGTCTGATGCCTCGAAATGGGCTATGGGAGTAGTATTCATACAACATAACTTCAATAGGGCCCTACACCCCTATGCTTTCATCTCAAAATCCTTCAATAAGCAGAACGAAATTATGAGATCTACGACTGAGAATTACTAGGCATTGTCAGAACACTGGAGGAATGGCACCACCTTTTTGAAGGCTCAGAACACCCAATAATAATTTGAACTGACCACAAGAGCCTCATGTATTGGACAAAATATCAAGACCTTACACGACGACAGGCCCAATAAGCACTGTTCCTCTCCCAATTCGACCTCTAATTGCAGTACGTCCCAGAGACCCAAATGTTGCAGTCTGATGCCTTTTCCCGATGACCAGACCTCTGTCCAAAAGATGATCACGACAACCAGGCACAAATTATGCTCCCAGACAGCCTCTTCATCCAAATCATTGACACTGCTCTCATGACCCAGTTGCAAAGGGCAACAGCCGACAATGTGTTTGGACAAAAACTGGCTGAGGCAATCCAGGAGAAAGGCCATCTACCTGTGTGACTTGACCTCACAGAGCTCCGTCAGCAAGATGATCTTATCTTCTACAAGAACAAATGTTTCGTGCCCAACACCAGCCATCTCCAACAAGATCTTCTTCAACAACATCACGACATCCCGACTGCTGAGCATCCCGAAGAAACTAAAACATACGAACTACTGCAATGATCATATTGGTGGCCTAGCATGTGGCCCATAATCTAGAAGTATTGTGCTGGCTGCCCAGTCTGCCAACAAAACAAGATCAATACATACCTCACTGCTCCACCCCTGATGCCAATCTCTGCTGAAGGGTGTACCTACCCATTTCAACAGGTGTCCATCGACTACATAACTGGACTTCCCTCACCAGTGATGGGAAGGATTTGATCATGGTTGTGGTAGACCATAAGCCTTACAAAGGGGGTAATTTTTATCTCTTGCACCAAGGCAATCTCTGCTGAAAAATCTGCGAAGCTATACTATGAACAAGTCACCCTCCACTTTGGACTACCTAGCAAGATCATCTCTGACAGAGGACTGCAATTCACATCAGTATTTTGGCAAGAACTCGGACACATTCTCAAAATTCAGATATCCCTATCTATAGCCTACCACCCCCAGACAGACGGATCTACTGAACAGGTCAACCAAGAATTAGAAACCTACCTATGATGCTACTTCGAGAACAAACCAGGAGACTGGATTAAACACCTTATCGATGTCGAAATTTGCTATAACGCCTGAATACACTCCTCATGCAACACTTCCTTGTACTTTCTAATGATAGGTTATGACCCCGCCCTTATTCTTACAGGATTTTCCAGCACCAATGTCCCAGCTGTCCAAGAACGGATTATTAGCCTCCAGAAGGCAAAGAAAGAAGCCAATGCTTCCCACAAACTCACCAGACAAGTTATAAAGGACCGAGCCAAGAAGGCTTTCGCACTCTTTACCAAAGGACAAAAAGTCTGGTTAGAAGCCCGCAACCTGAAAAGAAGATATGCCAGTAGAAAACTTGCCTCCAAGTGGGAAGGGCCCTTCATCATCGAACAGGTGCTCAGCCCCCTAGCGTACCATCTCACACTGCTCAAATCATGGAAGATCTACCCAGTGTTCCATGCCTCCCTACTATCCCCTTTCCAGGAAAACCCCATTTATGGATCAGGATTTCTACGGCCACCACCAGATCTCATTGACAGGGAAGAAGAATACAAAGTGCAAGCCATTGTCAGCCATAGAAGGACAAAGTCAGGCACCAAATATCTTGTTCAATGGAAAGAGTACTCAACTGCGGAAAACACTTGGATCTTCAAAGAAGATCTGAACAACTGTGCAGAAATCCTTCAAGGGTATAAAAGAGCTAAGAAACTCTCCTGACTGCATTCCCCAACTAATGCTCTCTGAACTCACCATATTTGCACTCTTCCTCCTCGCCCTCCACACCATCTCCCTTTTCTTTATACTCTACCTCTTGTGGGAATTCTCCTACTGCATCCTTGACCACACCCTTCACTCCTGTAGCCACTCTAAGCGAGAAAATAGCAGCTGGAGCACATGGTGACTGACCACAAATTCATCCTCCTCCTTTGCTTCGCCACCTACATCCTGACCCTCACAACCTACCTCGCCGTCCTGCTCATTGTTACCAACCTCTATCGCCATATCCTAGACTCCTATGACCCCCTTAATCTGACCAATGACTATGACCATCATTCTGACAATTAGGACTGCCACCACCCAACCCTCAAATGGGCCAGCCCCTGTTTAGCCACCTCCAAAACTCCTCCAGACCCTACACAACCATAATGGACAACGAAACCCCAGCTGCTGGAGAACAGATTGGAGAAACCTTCTAGTCCAACCTCCCAGATACAAGCCCTTATCTAGCAATCCTTTAGGCTACCTACTACGACCCAGATCGGACTACTAGGGCACCTATCAGCAAATTCCCATCCAATCAACTATTTGAAGCCCATTGTACCATCTCCAAGCTGTACCTAGATTCGCACTCACTCAGGGCCCTTTTGGAAGCCCCTCACCCTAACCATGCCCTCATTGTTGTCACTGCCAACTGCATCATCGACTATACCTCCTCCCTCTACACCATCATCAAAAATGGCCTCTAGCACACTTTCTTCAACAAGCATGTCGTGGCACTCTTCTCTGATGCCGAGGCAGACAATGAGAAACCCTGATGGGCCTTTCCTAGCCCCACCCCAACTTGAGTTGCGAGCTCTTAGGGTCTCCCTTGCCCCCTCGATGGGCGGCCTCAGTGACGGCTCTGCACAGACTCTCTGTATCTCCACAGAGTTTGCCCGTGCACTCAAGAGGCAGTAGACGAAAACCAGGCAGAACCTCCCTTGGCTACAACTGTGCCCCAACAAGACCCTGCTCCTCACCCACCTCTTGCAACAATCAGCGACAATGATCTGTCCCTGACCGACCTCCCTCTTCCAATCTTACAGTGCAACACCATGGTGCGACCTCTCTCTACATCACCTGTACCAATGGACAAGTCAGGTAACTATCTGGGCTCTACAACCGGGTCAATGAACCCCCTCGGAATGCCTCTTCGGATGGCTGCAATGGAGAGTGACCTCCCTATGTTTGTTCCCCCTCCATAGTGTGGAACCTGCCTGGAGTTTGAACATGAGTACATCTCGTATGGGTACTACCTCTGTCCTAACTATGGTCAGGGAGCCCCCGGCCACAGCACTCTTACATGCCCGACACTTGGTGGTGGGTGGCCCTACATAGATTGGTCCTCTATGGGTTTCAACTCAGAGACAATTCACCTCCCTCCCACACTCCCTTTTTCTACCAGTGAGGAACAAGTACCAAGTAGAGAGGGGGAGCTACCGTCATATGAAGAAACTATGGGTTAACTATTGAAGACCTGGAGGTCTTCGGCATAGAAGGGAGTTATGTTACGCAATGTGCATGATGGTGATAGTCACTTGTAACAGTATGCAACAGTTCAGATTTCTCCGTCTCAGATTATAGCGGTTCGGATCTTCCCATCGGCTCACAGCAGCTTGGACCATTCTCTGCAGTTTATCCTTTCTAGTGTTGTATTACTATTACTGCCACGGACTCATCCAAGCACGGCTCGTTTCATCTATCATCATATTTATCATTCACTATATCCTGGCCCCAGCTATACTTAGCCATACCGGACTCTTAGTTAATTATTCTCCTCATGTATATAAGGAACATCATCTGAGCTGAGAGTTCCTCAGCTCGACCTAGTTATCTATCCGCCTTGACATCCTCGACCTCTCAGGCCAACTAGCCCTTGACCAGTTACGAGCTTCTGACTCTCAACAAAGATGACTTGACTCTTAGTGTTATGACCTCGTGACCATCACAGGCCTATTATAACATTGGTTGCAGCATTGAGGGCTCGGTAGTCTTAGACTAGTCATAAACTTCTATCCTTCTTCTTGACAAAGAAAATAGGGGCTGCTGCCAGACTCTTTGAGCATCAAATGTACCCTTTGGCTTCTTGTTCATCAATCCAGCCATCTAGGGAGTTCCATTCTTGGGGGTTCAGGGGGTACAACTTGGCTGGCTTGTGCAAGGTTGCATCTTCAGCCAGTTCAATAGCATGGTCATAAGGCTTGCGTATTGGCATCCGTTCTGATGCTGTCTTAGAAAAGACGTCACCATACTGGTAGTAGTGTGGAGGGACATGGTTAGACCAATATCTCTTGTCTTGTTGACCAAGTGTTTCCTCCTTTTTCTCTTTGACTCAGGCCCACAAGGCTCAAGCATCTGGATCGTCTGAAAACTCCATGTAGTGCACAAACTGGTCCATGTTGTCCCAAGGTTCAGGTCCCAACTGGCCGTAGCTGTCGCATGCAGACTCCTCTAAACAGGGCTCACTGATGGTCTGTACTTCCTCTTTATGGACTAAGAGCTGTTTGGGCTGGCAGGTGCTGGGGCATCAAGTGAAGTGAACTTGTCCTGCCTTCCAGTTGATCTCAGGGTTGTGTTCTCTTAAGAAAGTCATTCCAATAATGATATCATGACTCTCAATGTTAGTCACAAAGAAGGACTGCCAGCTTGTGTGGTCTCCAATGGTTACCATACAGCAAGTGTAGTGTGTGATAAGGCCCTTCTTATTCTCAGTGGCATTGGCATTAAAGACTCGGATTTCCCTTGATAGATGGCATAGCTCAAAACCATGTTCCTGAACAAATCTGTAGTGTACAAAACTCGAGTAGGCTCCACAGTCTACTAATGCTTCTGTCTAGATTTCACATATTCCTTGCTTGAGAGTGAGTTTAAGATCAAGTGATTGTCTCTGTCTCTGCGAGGAGGCTAGGTATATATAACAAGATCTAGGTACAAAAGACTCCTCTAAGTGGTTAATGCTACTAGTACATACAGACTGGATGTTATGACCAGACCTCATCACATCCATTGGAGAAAATCCTGCTCATCTGTCTCAATAATCTATGCAGTGGTTTCCTGTTTCTGGACCCACACTTTGCCCTTTCATTCATGCTCTTTAAGTGCCTTGATCACAAACTCCATTTGGTCTTGATCTTCTTCCTCGATGGTCCATATGTGTGTGCCTGATGTCGATTTCTTACTCCTGGTCATGTCGGGGAGCTCGTAGTACCCTTTGTATACTGGGTTGTGACACTTGACCTTGGGCTTAAATGGGTGCTTGCCACAGCAGAAGCAGAGTTTCTTGGACAGCCATTCTTCCTGTTCCTTAGAGAGCTTCTCCAGCTTTTGCACTGCATCGATGTCCATAGCATTTGGGTCATGTTGGGGCCTTGCTCGGGCCTTGTCTCCTCAGTACTCTATTTTGATTGATAGCATCCAGTTTAGGTAGTTCTTCCACTTGGTTGGTATGGTGTATGGCGACATAGTGCACTGGGTTACTACTGTGGTGTGGATGTCACCCTTGCATTGAATGTCAATTTGTTGGATAAGTTCAACATCTGAGTATCCAGACTTATAGTGTAGTGGAGGAAGTTTTCCACAAACGAGGCCAGAGACAGGTGGGACTTAGCACAATGCTCTTCCAATGCCTGCTGGGCTGACTTTTCTGGAGCAAGTTTTTGGTATCCATTCTGCAGGTGCCTTACAAAGTCACTCCAAGTATCTAGAGAGATGCCATCAGCTGCCTTTTGGGCATAGTCATCCATGTATGCTTGGGCTCCTTCTTCTAAGAACAGTAGGGCTGTGGTGATTTTGTCATCATCCATGAGCATGTTCTGATACATAAACCAAATACCAAGCTTTTGAAGCCATTGTTCAATAGTCATATCCTGGGTTTTGTCTTTAAACTTGGGTGGGTCTCCAATCTCAGGGTGACTGCTTGCTTGACTATTAGCAAACGGAGCCTAGGCATGTTTAAAAACTGGCCATGCACCAAGGGCATTGACTTGGCTCTGAAGCTGTTTGATTACCATAAACAGTGTGCCGTGGTTCCGGTTGAGGACATTGGTGTCTACCTTGAGGGCAAGTATCTCAGCCTTGAGCTTCTCATTCTCCTTTTCCAGGTCTTTGCACCGAGTATGAAGATCATCTGTTGCAGTGATGGACCAGGTGTTGCTGACTTTATTTTCCCTAAGTGTATTGATGTCTACTGCTGTCCAGTTATGGTGTTCGTACATCTTGTTACCAAGCTAGTTGTAAACGGAGTAGACCTCAATCCATGTAAAGTCCTAAATCATTAACATAACATAGTTGACATACTTCTGATCAATCTGATAGTAGGTCTCAGCTGCCTGTGCTGCCTCTACCAAGGTGCTATAGCCTACACCTTGAAACGCCCATGTGTCCGGGATGTGCAGCAGTTCCAGTGTTGGGGTGGGAGATGTTGGCCTGGTGGGGTGTTAAGATGAATGATGAGGTGTCTCTTCAAATTCCTCAGAGGACTCATCATCATCTCTAGTTGGTGTACTTGGTTTATCTCCAGGGTCAAAGTCTTCTATGCCTAATGCTTGGAAACACAAACCAGATGCCATTTTTGTAAATCTAAACTTGAGCCAAAACTATCCAATCTAAGTACCTAAACTTATCTAACTCAACAATTGCATTCATAACCCTAGAAAAGTTGTGTTCTAAGTCTGCAAACTTAACGGCTCACTGAGGGGCCACACAGAGGGGTGGGACAGAAGATAAGGTATAAAAAGATAGATTTGCCTAGACTAGAAGGTGCAGAGAGGCAGGGGCTGTTAGGCTGCCTACAGTGGAAGAGGAGGGAAGGAACAGAAGACAGAGTCTGAGGTTTCCTAGCCTCACAACACA
>JAKLMY010000554.1:0-12678 GCA_022814645.1 Ganoderma meredithae | reverse complement strand
TTCTAATGGGTGGCTTATTGGCAAATTCCAATCAGCTCTATCTTGGCATACCGGGCTCTCTCTAGTTTTCCGATGCTAATATCTGATAACCCACCACCGCCTGCACGCCAATAAGGCGAACTCCGACGCAGTGCGGGGGAAGGGCGGATTCCACCGAGCCAGGCGCTCCGACACACTCAAATTGGGAGGACGTAGTATGCCGTCGCGAGAGCGAAGTCGTCCTCGTGGAACACGATGAAGGCGCTGGAGATCCTCGGACACTGGGCGCGCGGCGTAAGTACTAACGAGCTTCCCTGAGTCCTACATCGTCCTCTGAGTCATGGTGTTTTACGACGACGGGGTTCTCCCTGAATGACCCGAGAAGAATCTTGCTCTGACTCAGAGCGCACCCGCTCTGTCAAGCAACTGCGGGAGTCCAGCGTCCAGCGTCCGTTTGGTATTACGTTGTCTGGTCTCTCGCACCGGAGTGCACCCGGGTCCGAGACTCGAGGTCGTGCGCAGTCGGGAGGGTTCTTTAATGAAACACGAGACGCCGCAGTCGGGGCCACAATACATTGAAGGGGGGTGGGGGTTATCGACGCAATACATCAACATCAACATCGGGTACACACGAGGCTCGAGGCAACATCGGGACACGAGGGGGCTAGCAGAGGACTGCGGCACAGCAGAAATATACAGAATGTCATAAGCATGAGAGGATGATCATCGCGATTCGTGTTCATGTCCGGCATAGGGGGGATCACAAGAATCCCCAGTATCCTAGATCGTGCGGCACAGCGAGTGCGAGGAAAGGGGAAAGCGAGGTCCAGAAGGATGAAGGTAAACCTAAACGTGACAGCAAATGGAAGGGGGGAAGAAGCACCTAGGACTGGCGGTAGCGGGGCGCGGGCCCCCCGACAGCGCCCCGAGACGCGTAGTGGTACGAGGGAGAAGGGGGACGAGCAGGCGTAGAGGCGGCTGCGGTAGGCACAGTCGCAGGCGGGCGCTCAAAAGAAGCAGAGCGGGGGATCCATGACGTGGGGCCACGCGGTTGAGACAGTGGAGGTGGGTGTGTAGCGGGCGGATAGGGCGGGCGGGGCGACGGCAGCGACTCGAGCGACGCGCGAGGACAGCGGTGGTCGCCTCTGTCACCGCGCTTCAAGCAGTGGGAGCATTGAAAGTCGCGGAGGGAGCCAATGGCGCTGCTATGACGTGTTGCCGGGATGTGGGTGTGCTGGGAGTCGTAGTAGGAGGGGAGGGACGCATTGGCATCAACGGGACGGGGGGCACAGCAGGACTTGCGCGCGACGAGGAGGAAGCCGACGACTATGGCGATAAAGGCCACTGGTGATCAGCGTAGGACGCGACCAGGGGACGGGGGTGAGGATGGAGCTCATATGAGCGCAAAAGCGCAGGGAGGAGGGAGGGACACGTACATAGAGACCCGACCATCACGAGTATGACCTTGGATGAGATATGCCCGTCATCGTCTTGAGCGACACTGGTGGTAGGGATGAAGGACGACATCGATGAACTGTATGCACGGAATGCCAACATTAGACATCACAACAAAATGGTCAAGACCGCAAGGCCAGACTCACTTGAGAACGAGCGGCTTGGAGGGGGCGAGGGTGAGAGCAAACGAGTAATTTAGGCTTGGGCTGACTGGAGTCAATGCTGGTCGGGAGGGGGTCGGAGGGACGACGATAGTGACAAGGGAGGCGTTTGATTTATATACCTATGGATGGCGGCGACTGGTCTGGTGGACTGACCGTACCCGGCACAGCCTGGTGTGGACGCCGGAAGCAGGCCGGTAGACGCGCAAAGCGAGCTGGGCAGACTCAAGTTCTGGCAACAGATGGCAAAGAGGGATTGAAGCCCTCTGGGTAGCAGCCGAGAACACGTCGCCGACCTAGAGGCCAAGGGCGTGGCACCGACCCAGCGAGCACGATAGACAGAAAAGCCTCAGCCAAGCCACCACAAGAAACCAACCAAGACCAAGATTCCGGGCGTGTTGGGACCGGTATCTCGACATCGACCTCATATGTACCCTAACACTGGTCCCAGTCGCGTCTGGGAGACTCTAGTCCGACTTCCAGAGGTCGTTTTCGTTGCGGACTGGCGGACAGGAGTACCGCACAGAGGCACATACCCGTAGGTGGACCGACCACCAAAAAGGGTGGAGATCTGGAGACCGCGGTACTGTGCGGCCGGCCTAGAAACGCTGCAGATGACAGGTTCTTGTGCACGCGCGGCCAGGTTCCCTGGGGTTTGTGGCCGCTTTCCCATGGCATAGAACAGTGCGCGGAACCCCCACGGGGACCGGATGGCTTTGCTATCCATAATCCTACCGCAAGAGTCGGGGCTGTGCAACAAGACAACTATATCAGCATTTGTAACAGCACGAGATGATCGTACGAACCCAATGTTGTTGAGTGCCCAGAAAGTGCGCATACATGCCATGGTACCAAGAGCGGGTGCTTGTCTCCGCGACGAACGAGGCTATGCTTTGGTGCTTCGAACACGCAGCTGTGGGTCCGTCGGAGATAATTGGTTGACGGTGGGCCCTAATCGGTGTCCTAGATGTTAGATTCGGAGGCGGCGTGTTTCCAACCAAGGAAGGGTGAACGTCCACGCAGAAGGAGCCAAAGTATGCGAAAATATCGGGGATTGGACAGTGCTAGGCGTCAACGCCAAGTACACACATGCATCCTCGAGTGTCATTGTCCGAAAGTCAAGGAGCAAAGCCCGAGTCGAGGGAGACGCAGTGGAGGAAGTCGACGAGAACGTCGCCTCTGTCGGTGCCCCAGAACCTCCGTAGCCGCGTGGGGTCCGTGCGTGCGCGATCTGCAGAACGCGCGCGGGGTTTGAATTCTTTCGTCCCCGATTCGGCATGCCCCGGTTCGGCCCCCCACCTAAGCGGTTGTCCTCGCTGTTCGACCCAACGTCCACCTCGACATCGCTGTTCAGCACTCCGTCTCTCGTCTTCGACTACATTCGTCATGTCTGAACTGTGCCCCGTCTACGCCCCCTTCTTCGGTGCCATGGTGCGTGTTGCCTCTGCGTGTTAGGCGCGTGCTGTCGCAGTTGGGCTTATGACGAACCGCATCGCCAAGGGCTGCACCAGCGCAATTGTCTTCACTTGTGAGTAGCCTCAGGTGTATGCTCGCCCGAATGATTCAGCTGACCCTCTTCTGCCACAGGCATCGGTGCTAGGTGAGCCCACCGTTTTGCGACTGACGACGGCGTGCGGGGTACTCACGCGTGGACGTCAGTTATGGAACCGCAAAATCAGGAGTCGGCATTTCAGCCATGTCAGTCCTCCGACCCGACCTCATGATGAAGTGTGTCATCCCCGTTATCATGGCTGGTATCATCGCTGTGAGTGTCTCGGCCTTTGCCCAAACCTGTCCACCATGGTGCTCATGCTTCTCTCCAAAGATCTACGGTCTCGTCGTGTCGGTTCTCATCTCTGGAAACCGTGCGTAGCCTCTGCGCAGATCCGAGGCGCTGTATGCTAACGTGTATCACAGTCACAATGGAGATGACGCTATTCCAGGGCTTCGTCCAGCTCGGTGCCGGTCTCTCCGTCGGTCTCGCTGGTCTCGCCGCGGGTTTCGCGATTGGTGTTGTCGGTGATGCTGGTGTCCGCGGCACAGCACAGCAGCCTAGGCTCTTCGTCGGCATGGTGAGTGTTGTTGGTCGATCCCACTGCATGCAAAGGACCGGAGGGCACAGCAAGTTGCCGGAACCCCCAACCCCCCGCCTTCCTTCTGTGCAGATGCACATTGATGTATCAATTCGTGTGGCATTGGACGCTGAACACTTGTACAGATTCTTATCCTCATTTTCGCCGAAGTCTTGGGTCTGTACGGTCTCATCGTTGCCCTCATCATGAACTCGCGCGCAAGTGACGTCACTGGTGCAGTGCGTTTCTTCAATCTTGTCTTCGGGAAAACCGCTTACACCGTTTTTCGCAGTGCTCCGCATAAACGACACGATGGTCCCTCCCCCGAGGATGCGGCGTTGGAAGGGTGCGCACTATAGTGTGCTTCCTGGCTATGGACAATCACCAGCGCTGCCCACACACTCTCTCAGCAATGTCAATGCTTTTTCTTCGTCTACATCCATGTGCTTTGCGGTACATATAATACCACATTTCATTCCGGCCAACCTCTGTAACGAGTGGTACAAACATAGCCCTGAGAAACTGACAGTGTGTGAAACGCCGTTAGCCAGGGAAGGCTGCGAACTCGTTGCATCAAGTATACATTCCATTTTCTCCCCGTTCTCTTTTAAAATGTCCTGTCATCAATGATCTCCCTTGCCGCCATGCATGAATTGTGTTTTTTTAGTCTATTCCGTCGACGTCGGAATAGAAACTTACTTGAAGTCTTCCGTAAACATCTCATTGGGCTTGCCTGGCCGGTACCCTTCGACTCATCTGCCGCTCGACATCATGATGGCTGCAGTTGGACCTTCTAATTGAACTTCAAAGTGTTCACCAAATAAAAACAGACTTGAAATACATGTACATGACGTCCAGTACTGTACTTACATATGATACTCGCACTGTCGGTACTGACGTGGCCGTGGGCGCCTATGAGGCGATAAGATAACTTTGGCGAGTCTCCCCACATTAATATTCTGTTCCTGACTTGCGACTACGACGTGGCGGCCGTCGACCAAGACAGCGACGAGGCCCATGTTCTCGTTGCTCCCGACATCCCTCCTAGCTCTTCTATATGCTTCTCCAGCGCTCGCCGCCCCGACTACCTCCAACGATGCCTTTCGCGCACTAGCCCTCGTGGCCCCCAAAGCGCCGGAGGAGCCTATATGCTGTCTCAGGCCCTTGCCGCCCCTCGAGCCTCCAGCAGAGGAGGACGTTTTACTCTCGTTTGAGGACTGGAAAGCCAAACGGTTCTCCGAGCACGACATCCCACACAAGGTGCACAAGCCCCCAGAGAACCTATCCGAGTCCTCCGGCGCGACACCTCCCGATCCATCACAGTCCTCTCAGCAGACACAGACGCAGCAGCCCGTACAGGTGGACGTACAGGAGCCCGGCGAGGATACCCCGCCCCGCGAACGGCTTGCGCCACAAATGCGCATACCCATCACCGACCGCTTCAATTATGCGGCGCTGGACTGCTCGGCGCGAGTGCACGCAGCACACAAGTCGGCCAAGTCAGCGTCAGCGGTGCTTTCGTCGAAAAAAGACCGATATATGCTGAGTCCATGCGCGGAGGAACGACAGTTCGTGATTGTAGAGCTGTGCGAGGACATCCGGATCGACACCGTGCAGCTCGCCAACTACGAGTTCTTCAGCGGGGTGTTCAAAGACTTCTCGGTGAGCGTTGCGAAGCAGTATACCGCGGACCCAAAGGAGTGGGTGCATGCAGGGACGTACCATGCGAGGAACGTACGAGGGGTGCAGGTGAGTGCTATCGTCGACTTCGAGGGTTTTCCGCGGGTGCTAAATGGCTTGAAAGTCATTTCATCCTCCAAGCACGCTGCGCGACTTCTATCGCATTATCAGGATTGACTTCCATTCGCACTATGGGAGCGAGTACTATTGCCCACTTTCCCTCCTCCGGGTCTACGGTCTTACACAGCTTGAAGAATGGCAGTGGGAGACCTGGGAAGCCGAGAGTCGGGCGAAGCGGTCTATGGAAGAGGCGAGTTCTCCGATAGAGGTTTCCGCCGAGCCTCCCAAGCCTGTCCCGACCCCACCTTTCGAGACTCTTCCTTCTGCCAATGTCAATGTCTCGCCGTCGCCCATAACCAATGGTGGCAACGACTCTTCGACGGCTGGTACCCCGAGCACCACGACTGGCTCTATACCCACGGCCGTGGATATTCCCAATTCCCATCAGTCCACCTTCGCCTCTTCGTCCTCCACCATTGACTCTGTGTCTCACCCACCGCCATCCGACTCGTTTCCGCCAAAAACCGAGACCGAAGAGGACTCTTACGACTCCTCACGATACCGTTCTGACCCAGTGTACCATACGCCTGTATCATTATCATCGTCCTCGCCTGCATCGCACGCTCATTCCACGGCCTTAGACAATCACTCATCATCGATATTTATTGACCTCACGCAATCGGATTCGTCTTCTCTCTCCTCTTCGTACTCAGCGTCTCCATCTTCCCGCGGCTCTGCCGCAGCACCTGACGCTTCGTCTCTGTCTACGCTCTCTCCTTCGTATTTGCCCCCCTCCCCGCCTGCGTCCACGGGTGGCGAGTCTATTTATCGGACGATCATGAACCGGCTGACTGCTCTCGAGGCTAACAACACGTTGTATGCGCGTTATGTCGAGGAGCAGACGACCGGCATGCGCGAGGTGCTACGCCGGCTTACTGAGGACCTTGGTCGACTCGAAGGCATCGTGAGTAGAGTCATATTCCTTAATCTCTTGCCACCGCTGACAAGTGAATAGGGCAAGGCACAAGCACAGCTGTACCACCGTTCCGTCGTCGAGCTTGAGAAGCAGACGCAGCGGCTGGAAGCTGAGCAACGGCTGCTTCTCCACAGGGTCAATTACCTCACCGACGAAGTACGCTTCTCCGTTCTGACGCGTGACACCCATGGATGCTGACACGCAGATACGGATAGGTGATTCTCGAGAAACGCCTCGGCATCGCGCAACTGTGTCTTCTTCTCATCGTCCTCGTCTTCCTGGCACTCACACGTGGCTCTCGTGGCGAGTACGTGCCCCCACCGGGAGCCCGCACATCGGTCCGAGAATGGGGTCGCCGAACGCTCAGCTTCAGCGGTGAGCTGGTGAACCGGTTCCGCGCGCGGAGCTCAACACCTCCACGCACTGCGTCAAACCAAAAGCCTGGAGGTGCGATACTAGGTCAATTATGCGATCGATTGCTTACCATCTCGTTATTCTGCAGAGAACGACATAACATTCCCCACACTCGACCTGCGTCCACTCGACTCGCCCTCCCGCAGCCGTCGCTCGCACCATCCTGTGGCGGGCACCAGCCGGAGGGCCGGCGCACGTCCGCACACACCCACCGTCCGGACGCCTGTGAGCCGCCACTTCGCCCACAGCCATAGCCATCACCGGTCGGGCTCTGCGCATTCCCTTTCGCTCGCGTCGCTCAATGTGCTCCGACCGGGCATCCAGCGCTCGAACTCGGGGGGATTTGGGAGCATCGGGCCCGTACCGCGCTCGGCGAAACGCTGGGCACGGAGCGCGCACCTGCACGAGGTCAAGAACGTCGCGTCGCTGAGAGGACAGGACAGAGACTTGGATGTGGACGTGGACAATGACCGGGAGACTACGCCGATGCCGCACGCTTCGTCGAGCGCCGCGGACAATGAGAAGGACACGCAGGTCCTGCTTGTGCTGCCCGTCCTCGAGCGGTCAGACACGGTCGGGAAGGGGAAGGGGAGGATGTCCGTTCCGACGCCGATGGTACGGCAGCCGTCGCCTCTGCGCGATGTGGATGCGATTGACTTGGCGTCACCCCCCCTGGGCGGGAAGTCGCTCACCGGGAGCACAGGGGAGGCGAGCGAGTGGGTGGACACGGACGTGAGTGGGTCCGAGTGCGACTCGGTTGTTGGGGATGCGGGGCTTCGTGAGCGGACGTTCGTGAGGCCGACGAATAGTTCGCTATGATCGGCCGTGTGCTTGGTTCAATGTTGTTCGTGCTGGTTGCTGTCACGTTGGTTATTTTCTTTGTGTGGATCGTGGACAGCTTTTGCAGACAGTGAGAATGCCATTATTGCCATGACGTGGTTCGCAGCATTGACCTCACTGTTGTACTCGAGAGCATGTGCTCCGTGCTCAACCCTGAGATACAGGTAAGCAGCGTTCTAGCCTCGGCCGCACTGCAATAGACTAATAGGCTTATGCCGTAGAGTTTGAGTCCGGGTACAGCGGGCGGCGGTGCTGTCTTCGTGGAAATTACTATCTTCTAGGGCATCACGAGGGACGGGGGCTAGTGTTGACGGTGGTCTACTGACCTTACCACTGCCCCGGTAAGTCGGACGCTGACATGTTAATGTCATCCGTACATTTGCTTAAGATGTCGCGAAGAGTGGGCCGCAATCTATTACGAAGAGTTTTGAATAAGTAAGGACCTCCGAAAGTTCCCTCCAAGATGTTTTGAAATTGCCTGGTTCCACTAGTCCGGCATTGACCGAACTATTAACTAACGAGTCCACTGCAGTTCTTCTCACGAGCTTCCATCCAGATTCCGTCATACAGGCTCTAGCCAAGTGCTGTAAGTGTAATTTAGGTGACCCTCCACGACTGCGGCTTACGACACTTGGCTCAAGTCTATCTCCTCCAGGCAGCACATCTTCCACCGAACACAGACCCGACGTAACCATCGATGCGCGTCCCATACGCACCAGAAGACACCCCCGGGCCAATAGCGGACGAGATCCGTGCGCGGCGAGGCGGACGAGGCTTGTCGCCCCTC
Organism: Ganoderma meredithae; assembly: GCA_022814645.1. Taxonomy (NCBI): domain Eukaryota; kingdom Fungi; phylum Basidiomycota; class Agaricomycetes; order Polyporales; family Polyporaceae; genus Ganoderma; species Ganoderma meredithae. Next base: position 4,254 of record JAKLMY010000554.1, on the reverse strand, counting down.
GATACGATGCTGCTCAACGCCCCGCCCATCGCAGCGGGCTGGTCGAAGCTCCTGGGCGCCATCCGCACCGGGAGCACGCTAGAAGACGATCTTCGAGAGATCATGGTACGTCACGGTGCTCCCGGCTCCGAATGCCGTGAGGGTTTTGGCTGGACCGTTCTGCGTTCTAACGGAGCCTTCATTTAGATCCTCCGCATCGCCGTCCGGAACAGGGCGTCGTTTGAATGGGTCCAGCACGAGCCGGTCGCGCGCGCAGCCGGTGTGACGGCCGAGCAGCTCGCCATTGTCGGCGACGTCCATGTGCCGCGAGAACTGCTCGTGTCGGACGGCCCTGGGCAACTCTCCCATATCCAGGCCTTGGCGATTCAGCTGGCGGACAGCATGACGGTGGACGTGCAGGTGGAGGACGAGGTGTTCGAGGCGCTTCGGCGCGCTTTCGTCGAGCAGGGAGACGATGAGGCAGCCGTGGACCGGAAGATGGTGGAGGCGGTGGCGACGTGCGCGACGTACAATATGGTCAGCCGTTTCCTCGTTGCTCTCGATGTGGACGAGAGGGCGAACGTTCCGTGTCCTGTACCTCGATGACGCGGTGGATGAAGTGGGAAGGACTGGGTATTCGAGGGCCGGGCGGTTGTAAAAGGTACGAGGCAGATATTCAGGAGGTAATGATTTCAGGGACTGAACGGAGAAAAGGGGTTGATAACTTCTAGCATGGTGAACAGAAGCAGAGGAGAACCTTGGCCATTTCGCACAGTTGATATGGTTGGTAGTATTTCTCGAGGCACCTTTTAGACTGCCACGAAGTAGCAGACTGGGGCCAACAGTTATGTAAGCTATGATTTGATCGATAGGGCAAACACTGTCGGGCATGTAAAGCAGTGCCAGGAGGGTCAAAACCAGGAAGTAACCACAAAGTCCGAAGTCCGATCGTTGGCCATGGCTAGACAAGTCCAGTACAAGTTTGCGGCGAGTTTCCGCGGCGCGTGTTTTTGCCCAGGCGCTGGCCCTTGGAGGTGCGAGGTATCTGGGGTCCACGGTTCGCCGCCCTGGAAGTCTGATGGCGGGCCGGTCCGCCGACTGTTGTGGCGTGTACTTACATGCGTCGTTCGCTTTTCTCGTAAACTCTCTTTGCGCTAGACCAGCTTGGACGTCTCCTGTCTTGCCTCTATCCTCCCCCAGCTCCTCGACACTTTTCATGTTCCAAAGTTATGTGCCTACTGGATCACAATCGAGACATACCGCATCGTAATGCACCCGACATCGGGCGTGTACCATGGGAGCGCTGAGCCCTCTCTGTCGCCGACCAAATGGAGCGCATCGAACCCAGGTCAAGCCTCTCAAGCTGCACACCCGTGACGCTGCGCCCGTCTAGCAATCACCAATCATCATCTCGTGGCCGGGTGCCCATGGGAGACCGGTATTGCCTTCTTTGCGCGATGCTCGGAGCTCCGAGCCAGTGAGTACCGCTTTATTAGAACGGCCGTCCCTTTTCGAAGGCATTCGACGTCCCATATCCTATCGCAGGGTATCGCTCAACCTGCAGGCACCAAGCGCCCCCACGCTTTTCCCCTTCACCCTACCTCTACCAACAACCTCGACGACAACCCAGCCCTTATGACGATGGGCCAAGACAGCACATCAGTTGCAGCCGTTGCCGATTCGTCTAACCTCAACCAAGGTCAACAGTCCTACGGCGCATCCGTGGGACGATGGTCCAGTTACGTACGGGAACTGTTCAGCAACCCGAATGGGCCCCCGCTCGGCTCTGTGGAGCCAGACAAGATCGAGGAAGCCGCACGGGAGAAACTCAAGGATTGGCCTGGCAAGTCTTTTCATTTACCTTCTGAATATGTCTCGCCACCATTTCGGCTATGTCTTGTGGGCGATCGCGGAGATTGCATTCTGATCCCTGCTATGATCCCCGCGATTCGCCACCGACATCGTTCGGCGCAATGTCCTTCATCTGCCGGCCAAACTTAACACGCTGATTGTGTTCCCTTGTTTGCAGGTGTGTGGGGATTCCTTTTCGGCAATGCGGGCACCGGCGAAACGCATCGCGCGAACCGCAGCGCGTTTGCGCGATGGCAGATCGTACCCCGGATGTTGCGCGATGTGACGCACCGTAGCATTGAGGCAGGTCCAATTGATACTTCCTTCATCTAAGTATTAGTGTACTTCGATTACAGTGAGACGCTGACTTCTCCACATAGACGACCTTTTTTGGTGTCACCTATCCCTCCCCCTTGCTCATCGCTCCCATCGGCGTCCAATCCTGCTTCCATCCAGACGCCGAGCTTGCCACCGCCCGCGCCGCAGGCGCCCTCAAAGTCCCCCTTGTCGTCTCCGGCGCGTCCTCGCGCTCACTCGAGGCGATCGCGGACGCAAATGGTCCTAACAGCGGGCGCTGGTTCCAGATTTACTGGCCACGCAGCGACGTGTACGCCCTCTCACTCCTGCGCCGCGCGAAGGCGAGCGGGTACAGCGTGCTCGTCGTCACCGTGGACACGATGTCGATCGGGTGGCGCCCGGCGGACCTCGATCGCGCGTTCCTGCCGTTCGTGCATGGGGTTGGGATCCAGGTTGGGCTGTCGGACCCGGAGTTCATGAAGGCACAGGGCAAAGAACCGCACACGGAGGCGGACGCACCGCAGTTCCCGTATGACGCGGCGAAAGTGCGGGAGCTGTACGCGCAGGGGGATAGGCTGACGAGAGAGCGCGTCGAGCTGTCTGCGGCGTGGGGAAAGGAGGTGGTGAATGGGACGTATCGGACGTGGGAGGATGTTAGGTTCTTGAGGAAGAACTGGGAGGGGCCGGTGGTCGTGAAGGGGCTTCTGGCGGTGCAGGTGAGTGTGCTGGAGAAAGGAGGGTTTCGTGTGTGGTCGCTGATTGGTTGGGTAGGACATTGAGATTGCTATTGACGAGGGGATTCATGGGGTAATCGTTTCTAACCATGGTGAGTTATTTGGTTTTGTCTCCCTCTGTCTCCAGCTTGCACGCGCCGAGTATGCCCCCGCCACGCCAACTTGGACCGGCGCGTGACGCTGCCAAGTGTGATCACCGAGTAAGAGAGTTATCTGGCTGTCCATCTGTTCCACAGTATCTCGAACCGTATTTCGAGGATCCATGGATCCTGTGTAACCGGTGAATCGTTTGAATGCCGGATACGCGTTTATCTGGCCTCGGCACAAGCACGGGGCCGAAAGTCGTACTTGGCAAACTAGATGCCTGGGGCACTCGTTCAGGAAAGACATGAGCCCCGTGGCGGTCTCCGGCTTCGGCATTTGCGACCGCAGACCTGAGAATAACCACTTCCCTCCGTATAGGTGGCCGGCAAGTAGACGGGTCAATCTCATCCCTCGTAGCGCTTGAGCGGATCATGAAGTCTCAGAAAGTCAGGGAAGCTCAGGCGAGCGGCAAGCTCACGATCCTTTTCGACTCCGGCATCAGGACGGGCTCGGATATCTTCCGGGCCCTCGCTCTCGGGGCTCAGGGCGTTCTTCGTGAGTCCTATTCATGTCATTCTTTGGCTGATTCATCGGCTGATGTCGGATGTAAGTTGGCCGCCCGTATGCGTATGGACTTGCGATCGCGGGCCAGGCCGGCGTTGAGGCTGCGATCAAGAACATCTTGGCCGAATTTGAGGTTACGCTCGGTCTCGCGGGCCACGCGAGTGTGGCGGACATCCAAGGAAAGGCGGATGAAGTGCTGATCAGGGCAGAGTGAGGGGTGGACGAGGTACGACTCCATCGCATGATCCTGCTTAAGCCACGCATCGCTGACGAAGTAGTAAGTGCGGGCTCAGTTGTCTCCGACGCCGACATTGGTAAACATGGAAGGCGTATTTGTAACAGAATATAGACCCGGTGTATTGGATACAGAAGATAAACTTCTTTTCGTACTGTAGCCGGTTAACTGCCCTGCTTTTGATTTAACTGGCTGCTCCCTGCTTCGCTGGTGCGCTCGGAGTCTTGCGAGCGTGCCCCTCTTTCCAATATCTTCTTGACTTGGTTGTGCCTTGCTCGGGGCGGAGTGTCGAATGTAGTCTTGCCTTCCATTCGATCCTTGTTTTTCCAACATACCATTGCCATCCAGGACCATCTCAGACTCTGTACTGAAGGAACAGGAGACGCGGTAGGTAGGTAAGTAGCTCGAACGACACAGCAAGCGGGCAGAGGTGGTCCGTCTAATCACGCGCGAACTCGGGCAGGGCAAAGGGGGGTGGCATTTGGGCCGCGCTAGGAACTGCGCGGACGG